>JAFMTC010000100.1:2095607-2148983 GCA_018845635.1 Nicrophorus orbicollis | reverse complement strand
TCGTACATTCGACTATGAACAACCCCTCAACGGATGCACCTCGAGAAGGTTTTCGCACAGACGGTCTTGCCTTTCTATGCTATTCACTGCGAACATGACTAACATAGAATGACCTGGTATTTGTAATACCTTGCATCCATATAAATAATGCGAATTTCTAATTGGAATGATGTTGACTTAAGAAAATTTCAAAATGGCCGCAACGCGTCATTTGAAATGTGTAGATGGAAATCGAATTTGCGGCACTAATTAATGATGATTCATGATTGGAAATAACGGCTGTTAATAGATGAGGCATTGTTTTATGTTAATACACTAACCTTATGAAATTACAGCGATTGATGAATGCACAAAATTGAATTTTCTTCGGAGACACAAGAAGACGATGCATCCGCTACGAAAACCAACGCTCTACAGCGCCCCGCTGCTGAACTGTTGAGATAACGTGATGCGTCTCGACCAATCAGCGCACTCGTAAAACACGTCAGCAACAAAAAAGAGAATCGCAGCATTGCTTATCTCTTGTGGAACGAAAATAACAATAGAGGAGCTCAACTTGACGATATCGAATTTGCCTTATACTTTAATTTTCATATATTTTTTGTTTGAATACAAATGAATTGCTTTTTTTTGTTCAGATCAGAGTATACGTGTATAGATAAATGTTCAGCTCGTTGAACTGCAACAAAAAACAGCGATTGTTTTTTTCGGGCCAAAAGCAATGATTTACTCACGTTTTTTGCCGAAATTCAGTTGGACCGGCATCTCAACAAGCCATGAATTTTCATTAATTATTACGCATTTCTGATTAGAATGATTTTTAATAAGTGTAGTAACAATAAAATTTAAATTTAAACCTATAATAATACCCTCAAATGATCATTCAATCGAATTGTAATGTTTGAAATGTTTCCATAAGACTATTTTTTTATCGTACGAATACAGCTAAATTTGAAGAATTAACTGATTTTCAAATAACACTGTATTTTCTGTTACGGGATTATCTGTATGAAAAAGTGATCAGCCACATTTTTAGTTTATAAACAGGTGCACCCTCATGAAGGCAAATTTGTACGTACGCTTTTGCATCAATTCAGAGGCTGTGTTTTGCGCTTGAATTGATACCTGGTTACCATCTTCGAAGTAATGATATACCTTTAATTAGCACCTGGACTTGTGGCTACGTGGAAGTCGCTGCTGTTATCACAGCAAACGAGAGCAAAGGCATGACCCCCTTTCGACGCCAATTGGTCATACATTATATTTCTACATTATATTTTTAGATAGTTAAGATGACAGTAGACTTACATATTTTTATGGTTACTTTTACCTTAAGATGCAAACTAAGTTGCATACCTCCACGCTGTCAGTAGAAAAATAAAAAGAAGTCTTCGAATTTAAAGCGAAAATATTTAAAGTTTGCATGTTTTCAGTACAAATTGGTTCTATTTAAATATTAGGTTTAGGACTTAATTGTAGGCAGTTGGTAATAATTGGTTGTTTTGGCGCCACTTCGGTTGGATTTGAAGTTTGGCAACATTGTTATTATTTGGCGCCTTATTTTTGGAGGGTATTTAATACGACTGCAAACTGAATTTAAACCACAATTGAGTCTGTGTTTTTGGCGTATTTAGTTTTTATTTTATAATAATGTAAGTTTTTTGATTTTCGAGACTATAATTCTTACTAATTATTTGTTTCTAAAATTAGCATCATGTCTTTGCTGAGTTCAGATTTTAAAGAAAATGTTCAAAACAACTGCATTCACATTCAGAAAGCTGCTGTAGAAAAGAATGAGAAGTCTTTAGGTGTGGAAATAGAGCCATTGCTGCGTGATGACACCACACGTTTTGTAATTTTCCCAGTCATCTATAATGATATGTGGAATATGTATCAGCAAGCTGAGTCAAGATTCTGGAATGTTGAAAGAGTTAGTCAGAGTATGTCGGAGGACTACAAAGATTGGCAAAAGAAATTGACCTTTAATGATATGAATTTCCTCAAGTATGTATGGACATTCTTTGAATGCAGAAGAGTTGTCAATGCAGAATTAGTGAGGAGATTAAGTAAAGAAGTTACAGTTACTGAGGTTAAATTCTTCTACGGTATGCAGATCAGTACAATGAACATACATTCAATGGTGTACAATATGTTAATAAACACTTATATCAATGATGCGAACGAAGAAGGTCATCTCATGAATGCAGTTCAGAACTTTTCATGCGTGAAAAGAATGAATGATTGGGCCATGAATTTCATATCCAGTAAGAAATCTACATTTGGCGAAAGGGTGGTTGCTTCTGCAGCAGCAGCAGGCATTTTCTTCTGCAGTAGTTTCGCCTCGATGTTCTGGCTGCTGAAGGATGGGTCGATGCCCAGTATTACTTCATCCAACAAGTTGATCTCCGGGGATGTAGAGTTGCACTGTAAATTCGCGTGCTTGGTCTTCTCACACGTCGTGCAGAAACCGTCGCAAGAGAGAGTCCGTCATATCATCAAAGAAGCTGTGAAGATCGAACAAGAATTTGTCACAGATGCTTTACCCGTAAAACTGTCGAACATGGATTCCAAACTTATGTGCAAATACATCGAATTCGTCGCCGACAATCTCTTGGCTGATTTGCGAGTCGACAAAATCTACCATACAAATAATCCCTTTCATTCTATGGACTTCATTAACAATAAAATTGATGATGAAAGAGCTGAAGTTGATGTAAATGTTAAAATCACTGATGAGGTTTTCACACTTGATGAAAATATGTATTTTTAATATGTACCAGATTAACACACATTTTATCTATTTTATTTAAGTGATCTTAGTTTAAGTGCACAAAAGAAAAACATAGAGAAACAAGTATTTGTAAAAGATGATATATTTAATTTTAGTTTCTTTTTTAAAAATAATTACGCTGATTGTTAATAAACGATTGCACAATACCAAAAAAATGTTGTTATTATTTATGAAATTATCGATGAAGTCGTTTCAATAAAGTGTGGAAAATGTTCACCGGTAAATCTTCAAGGTAATGATGGAAATTGTGTAAATGTTCTTTCTCTTTTTGGTGTCTTTATTTTTGGTAGATTTTTTTCAAGTATTTCCAAATCACTTCTTACTATTACATCAGAAGAGTGTGCTATTGCATCATCTGTAATTACATTATTTAATAGTATTTTTCTTAAGGAGATACTTAACTTGAAATAAAATTCCATCAACAGAATAAAAGATAGTTACTTTAGTATGAACTGAATCAATTGTAAGTTTCAAATACTGCAATTTCTTTAATTGGTTCTTGTAAAAGTACTAAATGTAAGAAAATCTGAATACGAATTGCGCTACTAATGGAATAAATTAAAAGTGTTTGTAAATTCTGTAAGCAAATTAGTTTTAACTTGGACTTTAATAATAATAAGAACGGAAATATCATTTGTGTTAAAACTAAAGATTACTAATACATCACTAAAAAAGAAAGAAAATAAAACTATTATCATACAAGGTTATTATTACGATATAATAACAATCATATTTAAAATTACACAAAACTAGAAAGATAAAGATATTATATAAACAAGTTATCCAAGAACCTACTTTTTATGTCCTGCATCCGCTATCATCCGAATCTCGGATAATAATACTGGTATATACATTTAGTGATCCATGACGAAAGAATAAGTTCAAAATGAAGCGGACGTCCGCAATAAGAAAACGGTGTAAATCAAATCATTCTCTTATTTTGTACAAACAAAGAATTTTGTGTGTATATATATATATAACTTTTAGTACATTACAAAGAAAATAAATCATTGTTATTGGAAACAACAAATGTATGCAACGGGAGAACGAACGATTGCTTCACTTATTTATACGATTTCGTATTTGTCAGGAAACAGGACTGTTTCTACGGTGTGCTTCACTGGCGATTCATCTTCGACGAGCATGACATCGGCAACCTGTAGCGATAAATGTTAGTTAAAAGATTGTTTGCAGTGGGTGATATTTTTACTCACTTTAATGTTAGCGTAAGAGCTTTTTGAAGTGAACGAAACGGACAGTGGGAAAAAGTCGTTGGGGATGGCCTTTGGCGCGGAGAACTCCAGGGAACCTGTCTTATTGCTCGAATCGACGATAGGCAAAGACCACACCAAATGGTTTCTTCTCGGCTCGTGATTGTAATTACCGTCGCATTCGGACACAACGGGCGTGCATCCCATTCTGAAAAATGCAACAGATACGTACTTTCATGCTTATGCACAAAAATATCATTGGGTTACTAACGGCAACGGAATGAGTATGTTCACGTCGGCAAGCTCCAAATCGCTGTGGGTCAGCTCGTATTCAATGTTGACGTCGCAGCTTCCGTCTCCGGACTCTGACGGCCAACAGTTTATCAGCAGGGGAACAAGACTTTCGTCGGTGCTCTGCAACCTCCACTTCAGTACGCCAACATCTGTGTCCAACGGGAACGGTTTCGTCGGTTGTTTCAAACCGATCTAAACAAGAAAACAATACAATCTGCATTCACAGATCTCCAGTGAAAACTCACTTGGGAACGCAATCTGAATAATTCTTTGTCGACGTTCGGATGGGTCTGCAGCTGAATGCCTCTCGTATCCTGGTTGTCCAATTGGACGCGAATCCTGCACCACTTCTCGTTCGAAATATGTAATGTGATTAAACCGGAGAGCTCGAACTGCTGGATACCTCCGTCCCTTCCCATCTGCACCACCAACTTTTCCTCTTGCCTGAGGTACACCTCGTCTTCGTTCACCTTAACAGTAGCCTTTTTGTGGCCGCTGCTCACTTTATGTTGAGCATTCGCATTCGTCACGTTTTCTCCCTCGGACTTCAATTGATCCACGAACGATTCGACGTCACGGGATTTACCACCCAACTTCATGCCACGACCAGTAGCCACAGATTTCCTTAAAAACATTCATTAACATCTAATAAGATTCTAAAATAATGGGCGAATTGCACTGCACTGCAGTCAATAGTGCCTTTATATTATGAATACAATGAAATGTATTTTTTATTAGTAAAATTCGTTACTCACTTTATCGACGGTGTCGATTGGTGCTTTACTTCGCTATTGCTATTAGCAACATCTCCAACAACAGGTGCAACAGGTGTGTACGGATTGGAATTACCGAATCCGCCGCTTCCACCGAACGCAGGCTTGATGCCCTTCTTCGCTGCTTCCATCTTTTGCCTGTGCAACTCTTTAGCTTTTTCCCTCATTTTATTTTTAGCTTCCCTCTCTTGCGTCTAAATGAACGACAAGTAAACATTAACACCAGGAAAAACAACAAAATCAGTATAACCACTCACCTGTCTGACTGCTTGATAAACCTTCTCCTCGTGAGAATCCATCTCAACAAAATTTCTAATTTGAGTAAGATTAACACTTTCCCTATACCCCAAAGCAACAATTTCATCAAAGGCAAATATCAGATTGAATGCATTGTCAGCAATCTGATTCTCATCTAATGAGCAGCAATACTCAGGAATCTTAAAGTTTCAGATGAAATAAACTGGTTATAGCTATTGTTGTAGCACTTACAATTCTGGCAAATAATCTCAGTGTTTCCAAATCCTCTAATATGTTGCTAGCCTTTGTTGTGATCAGAAGCATGTAGAGTTTCTCCAGTGGCTGATACACATAACGCACTGAATCAGTTTCCACAAAGGTGTGTTGAGTGCCAGCTGGTATCAGTTTGGGAAAGGCACCAAGCAGACCTTCTATTCGAGCCTTGGTCATTTCAACAAACTGCCTCGATATGATAGCTGCAAATATTTGTTTAAGGAAGTAATTCACTTTTGTATGGGAAGTACTTACTTTTTCCAGCTTTGGTGCAAACAGCAGCAGCTATGAGCACCTGGAAAAGAAAAAACACAGTATTACAATCAGTTTCACTCCATGATTAATTAATTTCTTGAGCATAAGGAATTCCTATTGGAATTCCATTAAGGAGTATTACCATGATTGCTGAATATTAGCGGCTAACTATCTGGGAGAGAGGCCTAAAGTAACAACAAATGATCTTTGTTGTATTATTGAATTTTTACACCCAACAATTAAGATGACGTTGACGTGTACCAGTTGGTAAAAAACTGACGTGCCCGCAGTGCTGCTTGCAACCATACAACACGCAACTGAAGAAAAGATCAACTTGATAATAACAAATGTCCCTGCTTTTCCTATAGAATCGTCGACTGTTGACTCGATTGATCAATCAGTGGTTGGCCAAACTGGGGTATAAGTGAATATCCTTTTGTCCCCAAAGCGCCGTGACCCAGCGACATCTGTGCAAGTGTTGATCGTGATTTTTGTAGTGACATTAATATAAAAGAAGGCGTTTACATTTATTTTATTAATATTATTATATAAATTTAGATAAGTAATTTATAAGGAAACACTTAAGGTTCATTATATAAAAAGTAAGGAAATCGTCGACTTACGCAAAGCGAACTGTTCTTGACTTTTCTGTGTTGTACATTTTTTTAAGGTTAGTTTCATATCGAATTTATGTACGCTGTGTTTTAGATAAATGCTTGTAAACCAGTAAACAACAAAGTGCAATGTCTTACCCCGGTCGACCACCATTAGTGCAAGGTTTGCCAATGCCATCCGCTATGGCTTACATGCAGATGTCCGGACCACCACCTCCATTGATGCCAGCAGTTATGCCCATCCAACATGTACGTGCATACAAACTATTCAACCCATCCCAATCATCACCATTTTCTAACTTTGCTCTATTTATATTTATTATTTTATGAGTTGCACTAACAACAAGTATGGGTTTAATGCTTGATCATCTGTGTGTGCTTTTACGTAGATTATTATTTCCTTTATTGATTTTACTTTGTCCAACCACCTTCGAATAGATGGTACCCATGCAGGTTACAACTGGTCCACAGATTAGGGCATTTCCCAAACTCAATCCAAATCGTGACCAGTTCAAGCAGATCCAGGGCCCACCTGTCACTGTATTTGTGGGTAAGTTTTTCGACCGAACGAAATCCTGCGAAACTACTTTCCATCTCGTTATTTGCAGGAAACATCACTGAGAAAGCTCCAGACACAATGGTGAGACAAATCCTAGCGACGTGCGGTCCTGTGATTAGTTGGAAACGCGTTAAAGGTTTCGGGTTTTGTGAATTGGCAGGACCGGATGCGGGATTGCGTGCTGTGCGAATTTTGCACGACCTGATGGTCGGCGAGAAGAGACTTGTCGCTAAAGTCGATTCTAAAACTAAGGCTGTTTTAGATAAATATAAAGGTACTTAAAAATCGTTCAATCAATGATACTGGCCTATTAGAAGGAGTTTTGTTAACATACGTGATTTGCAGCTGAAAAACGACAGAAGGAAAAAGGATCTGGTTCTCCGCTGCAGGACGAGTTAGAGGAGGAGGAACCTCTGGACGATGAGACTAAAATGTTAGACAACGGCGCGTTGGATCGAATCAAGCAATTGCTCATCGAATACAAGGATGAGATGAATAACTTTGAGTTGAAGAAAGAAGGTACATATAGATTTTTTTTTCACTTGCTGAAGTGTGACAAAACAAAATATGTGGTTTATAGCCGTTCGTTATGGTTGATCATTTTTAATTTTATTTTGATTATAAACCCTTGATCATCAAAACCTTTTACAAGTGCAGTTTGTGACTAATTTGATTCTTATTTGCAGAAGAAGTTCTTGAGAAAAGGAATAAAATATTAGATGAGGCTGACGTGGAAGAAGAGAAAAGAGACCTTATTACAAGAGAGATTGGAAAATTTCGTGAAATCATGAAGGTGAGTGTCCACTATCTTTGTTCTCGTTTCTATGAAATATATCTATCAGAATCGGATAAGACAAGAAAAAAAACACGTATAATTTTTTGGCTTACTTCAATTTTCCTTTTGTTGAATACACTTGTTTCAAGTTCTTTAATTTTTTAATTTCGTTTTGATTTCTTATATTTTTTTTTACTTTCAATTGCAATTCTTCTTTCTTTACACACAAGCCAAGTCAGTTATTTAATTTGCATACAAAAAACGAGTCTTGTAAGTTAGGGTTAAACATATGTATAGGAATTATATATATATAGTAGGAATATAAAGGTTGCGCTCATGTGGTAATTGAAACCAAACAGGCTAATGGAAGCAGCGCAGTTCCACCTAAGTTCGGCTCGCGGCGCCGCCGGTGAGTTTTTACACTTGTGAATAATACCAAACCTCTTTCACTTAAAACATGCATATCTTTGCCTCCTCAACATCTCTCTATCTCATTTGTTTTCTTTTACATATTTCAATTATGTTTAGATGCTGTAGAAATCAAAATTAACGGCTACTTAAGCTAAAGTGGTTTGCGAGATATACAAGTTTGTTTTAAAACCATTTTATTTATTTTTTCATGCCTTTCCGCCAAAGAGAAACATCACGGTTATTTTACAAGTTAACAACGTTTACGATGAACCAATGCGTTTAATTGCTTACGTGTTATTCCTCTTTGGCGCGGCAGTTTTGATGTATTGGTTGATATAGCATCAGACCATTGTTTGTTAGTAATGTGGCTGTGGGCTGTATTTGTAAGTTACGGTCCTCTAGCTTAAATTATCTGCAATATATCGGGAGCTACGGACAAGATATCTTCAACGTACATATTCGTGCAGGATTCATGCTACCCTGACTCTATACATTGATGAGAGTAAGTTATAAAATACGCATTAACCCTTCATTATAAATTGACAACACTGTATATATATATATATATAAATTTATATATTTTAATTTAATCATATATATATTACTATATTTATTATTATTATTATTTATCCATTTTCGAAAGTTCACCGTAACGTTCTCTGAAAATCGATCATCAAATCAAATTTTCACAGGTCGTTTCGTTCGTTATCATTTTTTCATTTTCTTGCAGACGTTGTGAATAATCAAGATTACAAGCCATTTCTTTGTTTCCTCAAGGAAAGTTTTCTTTTGCTTCAACAGTCAGCGATCACAAAATTGTAATTCATCTACTGTTTATAGGGTTGACTGTTTACTCTTTGCAAAATAAAATTGTCCTATGCTTAGATAATCTTGTTTATAGCATAATAATACAATCATGTAAATCATATTTAATTCTTGTTGAAACTGTTTAAAAATGTGAATGAAAGAAAAGAAGAAAAAAACATCTATTTTCTTTTATTGGCAGGCCAGTTGTAGGATTGAAATGACGTTGTGAAGATCATTTTCGAGTGGTATGAGATTTAGAAAAATATCCGTTTTTATTTATTATTACTAGTATACATATAATGAAAAAAAAATATGATCAATCTAAAACAAAAACCGAAGAAGCAAATAGTTATTCTCGATCGAGCTAATTTCAGCCTTTACTTCCTTCTAGAAACAAGAAGAGGAACGCGAGGTGAGCCGCAAAAAGGACAAGGAAAAGGACGGTGGAGGTCGGGAAAGGAAAGACCGGTCTCAAACGCACTCTCCAAGTCCAAGAAGGCGCGATAAAGACGATAAGAAGAGGAGACGGTCACGATCACGGTATGACATTTACAGGATTTGTTGCATTGTGGTTGATAATCTGTGTGTTTTTTCGTTGTAGTTCTAGGGATAGGGTGGATCGCGACAGGAGCCGCGAAAGGGATCGTGATGTACGCGATAGAGATAGGGAACGCGAGAGGGAAAGGGACAGGGAATTGCGTGAGAGGGAAAGGGAGCTACGCGAGAGGGACAGGGATAGGGATCGTGACAGGGAAAGAGACGAGAAGTCGAAGAGCACCAAGGAGTTGCTTAAAGAGAAGGAGATGGAGGAGGAGAATAAGGAGAAGAAGAAAGCTGAACGTCGGGCGCGCGAGAAGGAGGCCTCCTATCAAGAGCGCCTGAGGTATTTACAACTGTTAATTCATACCGTAACAGAAATAACTTGATTTGTTTTTTAGAGGTTGGGAGGCGAGGGAACGGAGAAAAGCCAAGGATTACGAGAAGGAGCACGAAAAGGACAGAATACGGGAGGAGGAAAGAGAAAAGGACGCAAAGCGACTCAAGGAGTTTCTGGAGGATTACGACGATGAGCGCGACGATATAAAGTACTACAAGGGCCGTGAATTGCAGAAGCGACTCGCCGAAAGGGTGAAGGAGGCCGAATCGGATGGAAGGGACAGGACTAAAGAGAAGGAGGAAATTGACGAACTTAAGAATAAAATATTCGCTGGTGAATTTGCCGATCCCAATGCAGAATTTGAAAGGGTATTGATTGTGTGGCTAAATGTATTGATTCGATTTACTAATTGAATTTTCTCTGATTGCAGATTAAGAAGGAAAGGGAGGAGCAATATAAACCGAAGCTGCTGATAGACGTGAATTTGGAGCATTGGAAACAGAAGGAGAAAGAAAAGGAGCGCGAGATCGAACGTCAAAGGCAAAGGGACAGGGAACGAGACAGAGAGAACGAACGCGAGAAGGATAGACAACGACAACGGGAGGAAAGGGAGAAGTACGTTGTGCAGCAAGCAGCTCAAGAGTTGGCAGCCGTCGAGGCGGAACCGATAGACAGCGACAGCGATATGGACAACGATCACTTTAGCCCTGCCCCACCCACAGAGGATAACAGCAATGATGGACAAGGAGGAACGGCACAGGTAAACCCTATACCGGTTGGGCACAACTTTGCAGGATCTTAATCGCATGCTTTATTTAAGTGGACACAGGTCCAGACAGTGGACGAGGATTCACGTCATTCTTTAACATCCAACCACGAGGAGGAACCGCCCCAAGCCTACCCGATGAAGATGACCCTGTGCAAGCCGATCGTCTTCAGTCCACACGGACAGACTCGCGACAACAAGAGGAAAAAGCTGGATCTGCGCGAGGTCTTTAATCCCGATGACGACGACACCAATACGCATGTTAAAAAATTACGAAAATTAGTTCCTCTAGGTAAGCTATTGCATAAATAACAGCCCGAACAATTTGAAACTATTAAGTATTCAATATTTTGTTTAGACTATAACGAAGATAAGAAAGCAAATAAAAAGGACAAAGAGAACGGCGAGAAGAAGTCGGACGAGTCGTTGAAATCGCAAGAGGAGAAGAGGAAGCACATCAAATCGTTAATCGAGAAAATCCCCACAGAGAAAGACGCGCTCTTCGCATATCAACTCGACTGGTCGGCAATTGACAACGGACTGATGGAGAGGAAGATTCGGCCGTGGATCAACAAGAAGATCATTGAATATATCGGCGAACCTGAGCCAACGTTGGTCGACTTTATTTGCTCTAAAGTGATGGCCGGATCGCAGCCACAAATTATTTTAGAAGATGTACAAATGGTAAGCAATCTAAATCCATCTTATTGGATCACCACTAATCAATTGTTTGTTGTTAGGTATTAGACGAGGAAGCGGAAGTTTTTGTTGTGAAAATGTGGAGATTACTTATTTATGAAGTGGAAGCGAAAAAGTTGGGTTTAGTGAAATAATATTTTTTGTTTGCCAATCAAACCTCGTTTTATTTTTATGTTATAATAAAAATATTATTTAAAATTCGATATCATTTTTCACTCTTTAATTATTTATTGATTGATTTGAAAAATAAACTTGTGAAAACTGAGAAAGAAGGACGATAATAATAATAAGTAAAGTCAAGACGAATAAAACACACCATAATTTCACTGAAATCAAAAGAGAATAACATAACAATGTTATTGTATGTGCACTGAACTGAGAAATAAGCTACCTTTGTTATTTTAAAGAACATGATTACATTGTAACGAATCCAAAAATAAACAACTCTGATTACAAAACTATTGTGCAACTCAGGTTAAAATCACTATCATCATCATGATCAACATGCTGTTTCAGATTAGCGTCTATCGATATACAAAAATATTCTATTCCCATGTATAGATTGATTATCAAGTAATAATTGTAATACTAAGTTACGTCTCAAAGGCGATCATGCGCAACGCTATATGTAAATTTGTAAGAGAGACAAGAGGAAATTGTGAAACTGTGTTCCGATTTAAGAATAAATACAAAAATCTATTAAATTAGGTTTGTCATTGTTGTTGTTGAATAAAACAAAAGGGATTATTAATATATCTTTATATCTTAATTCACAAATACGAATCCATATTTCCTAAAATCTAATACTTCTTTTTTTTAACTCATAAAAATATGTATGTACAATATGTCTGGTTATAAAAGTTAAATTAAAAGGTACTTATTTAGGTTATATTATTAAACCAATCTAACAGTTAATTATTAAATTCATAATTAATTCCCCCCAAATAAGAACAAATCAATATGTACATAAGTTATACGTAAATTTATGTACATATTGATGCAATTCCATATCGATACAATCTTCGAAATAAGATGAAAAAATAATAATGAAATAGGAGAGAGATTGAGAGAAAACTAAACACGACCACTCCTCGTCGTCGTTCAATCGCCGGAGATCGGTTTCCTTCCATCGCTCAGAAATTAAACTATAAATATATATTATAAGGGTTTATATATATATAATATTGAATTGATCAAGGTTATTCTCAATTATGTTATATAAAATTAAATAAAAATTTGTTTGTTTTGTACATTGTAGTCTTTTGAAATGGTAATGCAGCAATTAACACCTGATCGATGATCCACTTCCTTCTCGATCAAGCACAAATTATTTATTTAATTCATTTTTTGAACCTGATTTGAACTCCCTGTACTCTGATTCGCGTATTGCTGGGCGTACTGCGCCCAAGCAGCATGCTGGGATGTCATCTGGGTGGCGTTGTTGGTGCTTGTGGAGTACTGGTGTTGGGAATCCGACGAGGAATTAGTTGGTGCTGTACCTGTTGTGTTTACCGCCGTTGCCTGTCCTGTCGTTTGACCCTGAAATTCAAACAAAGAAACGAAATTTAGAGAATAGTCAAAACCAAGAGGGGCGATTTCAATCAGAATAATTGTTCCAAAATGCAAACACATTTCAGTAAAATTATTTATCATAAGAATTTGTTTGATGTACAAATTGGAATATATATATATATATAAAGAAATAGAGCAAGAGACGGAATGAGCGTGAGAGAAAACGGAAAACTATAGCATTCTCATGATATATAGTTTTTAGTGATTATGTGCCTACATAATCTTAGATTCTTGTAATTGGTAAGAGAGATAATGGACTAGAAAAACAATACTAGAAGCTTAGGCAAAAAAAACCATATTAATGAATAATAAAGGACTGGACTGGATAGATTAAAAATTGCGATCAATTAAATTTCGAGTACCTGTGAATTCCAGTTCTGAGCATATTGCCCATAGTAATTCCAGTTTGCATACTGTCCATAACTCCCTTGTCCATACCCACCATATTTCCATTGATTGTGGTTCCAACTACCTGGAGCCTGGTTCCACCCCTGCTGTTGTTGCTGCTGTTGCTGTTGACCGCCCCAGCTGCCTTGGTTTTGACTTCCTTGGCTCCAGTTGCCGCCGCCCTGACTGTTCTGATGACCCCAACTGCTGACTTGCTGCTGCTGTTGGTTGCTCCAGTTATTGCCGGGATTGCGACTGCCGCTACCTCCGGAACTTCTGCTCCTGTTGTAGTTACCACCGCCGCCGTTACCACCGTGACTTCTGGGATCTCTAACGTTTTGCGGCCTCTGCGAACGCTCAGCTATAAACACATTCACGTTATAATAATATAAATAAATCAACAAATGTTTTCCATCAGAACTCACCAATGCCTCTGTTGTTGTTCCTCCAATCTCTGGGTCCCCTATTCTCTCTGCGGTCATTCCTGACCCATCCTCCAGCAGGCGGTCCACCGCTACCTCCACCAGAGCGCCAACCACCTCCAACATTGCTCTGTCTGTAACCTCTATCGCCAAATCTATTATTATGATATGAACGATTATCCCTGAAGTTTCCTCCGCTGCGATAATCCCCTACAATACAACAATCGATTAATTTTACGATTAACATATAATTAACTAGTGGTATTACTTCTTGGAGGCCCTCCGTGTCCACCACCGCCCCAACGGTTGTAACTACGGTCATCCCTGTAATCTTTCCTGTGTTGGATTTTACCGAACCCGGCATCCCTTCCTTCCTTGTTGTATTTTTGTACTTGCGCTTTGGCTTTGTCTTCCGGCAGCGATGCAAATGTTATTTCGTCGAGCCATTCGCCGGTCCTCGGGACATTCATGCTTGCTAAAACGATCACAAATTAAAGGAACGCCCAAATCTACACGAATCATGATTTTTTATGCGAAAATAGTAATAAAATAAACAATATTTGTCCCCCATACTTTAGATACTTTGAAATGACTGGAAGTAGGGGAAACGAGTTGAAAAGTTTCACAATTTGCATTTAATGAAATAATAAATGCGCATTGAATGCAATTGCTTCAACAATGTCGAGTGAGGGATTGTGAGGAGAATTAGATGATGCATAGGAGGAGATTTTTTTGTAAACATATATATATATATTGTAAATAGTGTTTGTATATTTTACCTTTCATCTCGAGTATGGCGCTCTCTGCGAATTCTTTACTGGACACCGAATCCTGTTGGCTCAATCTCTTCGCTTGCTCCTCATCCTCATTTACTACAATGACCGCGCGCCGCTTGAAGTCCCAAAACGAGCGCATTTTACGGCGTTGAGCCGATGGAAACACGTTTGTCTGCCACAACGCTCATAATTATAGCTCACATTTGTCAACAAAAGGTTGTGCACAAAACGGCATCCACGGAAATCACGCAAATCATTGCATCATATTCCGGCATGCGTTTTGAGCAACATCATAATCTTTCTAAATAGTAGAGTAATATAGAGCGCGGCAATTAATAGCTGCATCGAATCTTCATTCATACTCTCTTACATACTAAAGACCTACCTTACAGTATGCACTTTGCTGCGACCGGAACTAGATATCTTACGAAATTGCCTGGCCGATAGCGAACTTCGTTAAACCTTACAATCAAAACGTATTTCACTTGAACTTAACTTGCAAGGATAGAACAAGTTCGCTACCACCACCACCAAATCTACATCTAACATTGTAATACCAAGAATACAAACAAGTATTATACAGTACCTTAGTTAGATGAATATGACTTAAGATCTACCATGATTTAGTACTTACAGTTTGAACCGGTCGCAATCGACATTTAGCATTGTTTACTCGTACTCACATTCTGTTTACCGCACTTCAGTTACAACAATATCATTACAATAGGTGTAATGATTAAAGCACTGAAGTGCAGTATGATCAGAAATGTTTAAAAAGAAAAAAGATCTACCACATGTATTCTCAATGTATCGAATACAGCTATGTAATATTAGCACGCAATTATAAAGGTTTATCCGTCTCACCTGATCAAGAATGAAATTACGTCGGCGGAGAGCAGCGATTTCGTACATTTTGTGTAGGCACTTGTTTATTTTATCGAGAATTAAGTTCCACCTGGACTTATTTATTTGAGTTTCAATCGGTTTTCCATCAACCTACGAAACAAAAAATATTTAGTCTAATTCGTCAAGTAAAGTATCTAAATAACGAGTACTTACAGACATTCTACTTAAAAGATGATTTCCTAATATGGTATATTTCCTATCGGATTCCTTCAGATACTCCTTAACCCAGTGGCTCTTGCCAGATCCAGGTAAACCGACCATCATAATAACCTGCAGATTGAATTTTCATTGAATTACATGCTGCACACCATTTTAAATAGTTTTAATTGTATTACCTGACATTCGGATCTTTTCTCCGGTCGCTGTGGACCTAATACTTTTTCGTCAAACTTATTTATATATACATATTCCTTTAGCACTTCGGCACTTGGGAACCAAGGTTCCTCGAGGTTACCAACGTTAACAGCAAACGCGTAATTCCTTGAGAGGATATGAGGATACAATGTTAAATCTTCCTCTTCGATTTCGGAACGGTTGATCTCCTCGGCGAACATAATTTCACCATTTTTGGTGTATGTCATCTTAATAACATCCTCTCCCATATCCTGAAAATAAATTCAATGTTACGAAATAAGCATTGGACATCCAGATTTCTTCGATTTTACTCACTAAGTAGGCACCAATAACGTCTCCAACGGCAAATTTGCATTCCTTATCGCTGAACTCAGAGTTCACAAAGAACTTGCCACTGGATTCTAAACCGTACGAAACTTTGTCCTCTCCCAATTGCATGGTTGATGAAGACGTAGACCAACCTACACGAATTAGACGCGCCGGAATGTTTAACTCTGCTTCTTTCGCAGCCTTATCGTCGCTAGTAGCATCTTTAACCGATTCTTCATCCTTTACAGCCTCCTTTGACTCTTCTGGTTTGCCTTCTCCCGGAGTCTCTTTCACCTCTTCTGATTTGCCTTCTTCCGGAGTCTCTTTCACCTCTTCTGATTTGACTTCTTCCGGAGTCTCTTTCACCTCTTCTTTAATATCATCTATTTCCATTTTTTCTTCTTTAATAGCAACCTTCTCAACATTTTCCTCCTTCACAGCAGCATCAGCGGGGATCTTCTCATCAACTTCAACGGCCATATCTTCAATCTTTTCCTCTTTGACTACTACTGATTCAACTTCTTTCATTGTTGCTTTTTCATCTTTTTCGCACACCTGCGGCGCAACCTTCATTTCAACATCTCCATCTTTTTCTGCTACATCTGCAGCGGATTCCTTAGCTACTTCAGTTTCTTTGATAGCCTCGCTATTGGTAGACGATTCTTGGTCCTTTTTGGAATCGTCACTTTTATTCTTAGTAACTTTATCGCGCTTATCGTTCTTGCGATCCTTCTTTTCCTTATTCGGGGCTCGCAGAACATCATCGAAAGGTATCTCTTCGGTAATTTTTACTTCGTAAATTGTCTGTGCAAAGATAAGAATAAGAGTTTTAATAGTATTTAGTGAGAAAACAGCAAGGAATCATTTAATTATACCTTTCCGCTTTTAATTCCATGCGATAATCTTGCGCCAGACCAAATATAACTAAACAGTCCGTCGTGCAATGGCTTTGCAGATAAGAATGTTTCTTTATCAATTTGTAGGTGAAGGTCGGAATCATCTGTAATTTAAAATATATCTGATACAGTATTTCCATAGATATTTACAAATAGATAAAAATCTGATTTTAGATAAAGCTACCATCTAAATAATAGGATAAAAGTATAAATGTTGTTTTTTATATATATTTATAAAAATTATATAAATAAAAGTAAAACAAACGGAAACATAACGAATTTATTTTTAGGAAGTTTTACATCTACTTTTCCTTTGCTACAAAAAAAAATCTATTTTTGTTAAGAAGAATTAAAGTATAAACTCCAAAAAATTATCTACATGTGCACTAACTACAAATTAGAAAAGGAAACAACTACGAGATCAACTGATAGCTAAACGTAATGCAAATAAAACTCTATGAATCGTTAAAAAAACTTAAAAGAAGACTAGCTATCAATTAATGACAAAATGCAATTACTCTACAACCAAATCAATTTAAACTAAAGGTTGTTGTGTCTTGGATTTACTTACACCAGCTCAGTTGAACATTGCTGGAGTCAATGGCAGGTTCTTCATCTTTGTTGGGGGATTTGCTGCGTCTCCTCTGCTGTGGTTGATCCGGAGACGGTGTGCGTTTGCGTTTCTCGGCGCGAACTTGGTTATCCACTTCCATTTTCTGCTGCTCAACTTGTGGAGCTGCTTCAGTCTCCATCGGAGCTTCCACAGCAACGTTCTTCTCTTCGCTGTTCGATCCCCAGCGAGATTTTCTATTTTTCGGTTCGTCGCTGTCCTGCAATATTATCAACAACCATAACAAAGCAAATATAATATAAATTTGATGTAACTACCTCATCTTTCTCCTCGGCAGTGCAATCACCATTCTGTTGCTCAACAGATTCCTTGCTTTGTACCTCATCTGCTTTAGGGGTAACTTCTTCTAACTTAACTTCAACTGGTTCAACAACCTTTTCGTCCTCAATTTTGGCAGGTTCCTCTGCCTTGTCTACAACTTCCTCTTTGACTTGGACTTCTATATTCTCCATTACCTCCTTTTTAACTTGTTCTTCCGTTTTCTCCATTACTTCCTCTTTGACAGAGACAGGTTTTTCAGTTTCAGGTGTAGCAACTGGTTTCTCTGTCTCGGAGGGAACTTCCAATTTAATTTCATTCATCTTTGTGTTGTCTCCTTCCGTTTTATCGAGTGGACATTCTGTGCTCTAAAAGAAAAAGTCAATGTTTATTTACAGTTCCTATGGACCAATTGTCATTTTTACTTCTTTGTCAGGTTTATCTTCTTTGGGTGGTTCTTCTGGTTTTGGAGGGTCTGGGGACTCTTGATCTACAATATCTTCCTCCTCTTCTTTAATATCATGATCCGCCTCTTGTGAACTGTTCAAGTCCTCCGTAGAAGTATCAGCAATTGATGTATCTGGTATTACTTTAATAACAAAACGTTAATAATTGAATGCGGAAAAAAAAGAGATGGGTGTTATTTGTGCATCGAAATACAAACAAATGAACGAGGGGGGAACGAGAATTGGCGCCGTTTTCTTGGATCAAAACAATGCGTTCTGGCGGAGTTCCTGATGGATCTTTAACGAGTTATAGATTTGTCAGCGGCGAGGGAGGACGGTGCGAATCGCGAAGACTGATGAAAAATAACGTACCTTTTTGCAGCTCTGCCTCCAAAGCTTCTTTCAAACGCTTAACCAAAACCGGCTTGTTCCCTTTCACGTCCAAGCCCCTGGACTGTAGTTCGGCCCTCAACTCGACCACTTTCAACTTCGCAGGGTCCAGATCGGAACTCATGTTTGGCTTTTCAAATTAAACGCTTTTTTTTCAATGCAGAATACTCGGATATAAACACGTACAACGCACAAATGCACGCGCAATTTTTACAAATGGCGGACGCTTCCCTCAACGCACGTTAGCCAACACAAAAACACCAACACCAGATCCCCCCCTTCACCTTTGCGGTGACCCACCTCACACCTCCCCCTACCTGTTACGTAAGCACGCTAAATAACCACCCAATACCAACGGAGCTTTCAAAATAATCACAATTTAAAAAATCAAACAATGCCCTAAAGAAGATCTCCTAGCAATTAAATACAATGAAACAATACTAATTAATCAATTCTAATAATATATGTATTTAATTAAAAGTTGCGTTTATCAATTTTCCGTTTGATAAGCAATGATTTCATGTTTGCCCTTGAGATTGTCATGAACTTGTTCTATTATCGTTACAATTTATGCTCGACATCAATAAACACCGTTCACGTAAAGCCCAAATTCGTCTCAACTTTCTCCAAATAGAAAGTTTGGAATCATCTACCTAAGATCAACATATACGCAACACATAATTGAAACGAGATTCTTGGTTTTGATGTGTGTGTTTTTTTTTCATTGCGTTGCAAATTACATAATTGTTTTCATCAGGCATCAAGTATCTAAAAAAGATACAGTTACGTTTCAAGCGTTGCCAACAAAGTGATTTTTAACCGGAACATCCGTTTAATAATTCACTACTTTTTATCATTTACGTAAGATATATCGCACGGTTTAAATGAATAATCATTATATATAAATATATAAATATCGCACATATTTAATAATTTTCAGCATTTAAAACACATTTCAACCTAATTTGATGAACAATATTTAATTAAGAAATTTGAATCATTTAATTTTTCATTTCTTTGCGAATTAGATTTTTATTTTGACAATACGTTATGACAACAAGCGTCTAAAAAGTACTGTCAAGTTTTAAGACTTGTCAACAAAGTGATTTTTAACCGGTTTAACATCCAGTTTACATTAATTACTTTCATCTTTTTCTTAGATCAAGCTTGCTTTTCGTATTCGCATCTTTAAATGAAATCTTATAATTCTTTTTAGTTTACTTATTTTTATCATTGCTTTGCAAATTACAGTATTTGTCAATAAGTTATGACATCAAGTGTCTTGTCAAGAGTTGTCAACAAAGTTGCAACATAATTCAATATACACAAACAGCAATTAAAATAGATTTATTCGTACGTGTTTCGACATTTTAGAAACGACAATTTAATTTGATACATTAATACATATTGTGGCTAATTTCGATGAAAAATAATGAATATTAAACACAAATATAAATTAAGTATTTGTTCAAATAATATCAAGAGACACCACAAGTGGTCTTTCCAAGGAAAGAGTGAAGCAGGAATAAGAAGCTAAATCGAAACATTTATTGTTTTCATTAAATTTTCTATGATTATAATCGTGTTTTTTTGGATAAAAATGATTCTAAACTATTTGTTGGTCAGTGTTAAATCCGACTAAGTCTTATTGCACATATAATAGTTGCAACATGTTTATAATCTTAACTCAAAGAATATAAGAGAAAATAAAAAAATAGCAAATAGCAATTGGAAACATTAAAAAAGAATGTCATGAATAATATAATTAGATTAACAATAATTTACCTTTCTGTAGACGATGGAGCATAATCTTCTCTTCAGAAGTTCTGATCTTATTTACAATAGTTTAATCACTACACCGGTTAAATTAATACCGCCAAACCGATTTACAGACACATGTTATCCTAGTCGATGTTCTTTTTTTTGCTCTGCATATCTTCAGAGGAGTATGCAAAAATTTCGTGCATCAAATACCGATGGATTTAAGGTTATTATCTACTGCAAATTTCGACTCATACGAAATCCTTTCTTTTTGCACATCGTTGCAAACCGAACTGCTCCCCGCAGCTGGAGCTCTTTACCTGATTCCAGCCCGGGAATCTTCAAGAGCGATGTCACATTCGACGCGATGTTCATGGGGGATGGATGCAGTAAAGGGAGATATGATGGACCAATCCAATTAATATATTTTTACGGATTCGTAAAATTTATTACTACTTTTTTAATACTTTGAATATTAGAATTCATGCAAAGCAAAGGATTGCATTGATTACAAATTGAAGATATTATTGTAATAGTTGAAAATTCGTTGGAAATATAAGGACTTTCATAAACGTTATGCTCCAAAAAAAAACTATTAAAAATGATGGCTACGTTTCTAACAACTTTTTTTTTAGATAGTACCGTCAAATTAGTCTAAAATTTCGAAAAATCTAAGCATTTACAAGGATGTTTTTTCGTGTTTCGAGATTTAAAATCTCCTAACACAGTGAACTATCTCGTAGTTACGTAGTTTTGGAATGTTTGAGAGGTTTATATATGTCAAATAAGAATATTCTTAAGTAGTTTTATTGTACAGATGAGTGTTTTCATTGAGTAGTCAACTGTTAATCGCATGGTTTATGAACTAAAAGTTACATTCTTATCTTAAGTTAATATTACTTATTTACACTTTCTTCTTGTTTTGCTTCCCCTGTGAAGGCGACCGATTGCGGTAAATATTTAGGTTGAGGATGAGTATATATACTTACTCTAATCGCATAAGTACTTTATGGTACCTATTCAGTGTAGAACCTATTCGATGAGTGGTGAATAGTAGTAGTAACACCAAAGTACTACTTTGTCAGCAGTTTAATTACTTGACTATGCACATTTAAGATAACAGATGTATGCAGTTGGTATTCAGTCCAAAAGTAAAATAAAGAGGTCGGACACGACAGTTAATCGGATATGAATGTTTGCATATTTACGTTCTCAGACAAATATGTCATTAGGATTCTTTCCCTTTTGCATAAGCTAACACAAATTATTGAATCGAAAACGAATTTACTTATACAAATAATCGTCACAATAATATTAATAAAGTGTTGTGGCATAATGAAAACCGTAACGAATTTACCAACATTTATAGCAAAAACTGATAAACAATCCTTTGATTTTATCTGAGTTCGTGTTTCGTATATCAAGACGTCCTATCATAAACAAAAAGGATAAACTTTGTTTTGTATGTATTGTAATTAGGTTAAGTCAGCTTTTTAAATCTTGAAATAATTACAATTTATTTAAGATTCATAATGTCTCAAGGAAGTTCGAAATATAAAGATTTTCTTAAAGGGGCCCACGTTGTGCTCCAAAAAATTAAGATGGTGGATACGTTTCTAAATAACAATATTATAGCAACGGTTGTTACGACTATAACTGTCAGTTTGATCAATAGTTCAAAATTTTTGTGCTTCGCCATGGATGACGATGAAGAGGAAATTATCGGTTCGTTCCATTCTCTCCACCTTCATGTACCTTCATAACTTGATACTTTCAGTGCCTATAAATAACGATTTGGAGAAGAGAATTGCTGACACGTTCGATATTTTCGACCATTCCGGAATGAGGACCGTGGATGCTAGAGAGGTGGGAACAATAGTCCGGGCTTTGGGTTGCTGCCCCACCGAAGCGGAAGTCCAGGAGTTGGTGCTTCAAATGGAGGACGCCAATAACCCCGGAAGCGTTCACCTGATCAATTTCCTTCCGGTGATTGCGAAAGTAATTTCGGAACACAAGTGCTGTACTTTTTTCTACACTTAACTCCATTCTATTGATGTTGAAACTTTCAGATTTGAGCCCGCATCTCCTGCAAATCTGTTGGATGCGTTCCACGTCCTTGACCCGGATGGCCACGGATACATTACCAAAGAGCATATGTCCACAATAATCACGCAAGATGGGGAACCTTTCACGCAGGACGAACTGGACGAAATGCTGGAAATTGCGATAGATCCGCATTCGCAGAACATACCGTACGAGTACTACATCAATCAGCTAATGGTTTGTCCTTGTACACTTGTCTTAACGATAATTTAAAAAGGAATGGTTGATGAGGAAATTAAGCTAATATTTAATGAGAGTGTTTTGGAATATTCTGTTTAGTATGAGCCGGAAGGTGAAAGTAATATTTATGTGTTGGCTGATAGAGTTGAAGGGGAAAAGCCGCCTCCGCCTCCACCGCCGAAGCGGTTCTCGCAGATGTTCTTAGAAATGCAAAGTCAATTGTGAAAACAGACGTATATATATATTTGTAGTACAAACCTGTAAAAAAAAGCTAACTCGTCGTTAATACAATTCGATAAAGCAATCTGTTTAAGCGTTTAAAGCTTGGAGAATTCGATATCATCACTCTTTGTGGCCTGAGCCATGACGGCGCTTGCGAAGTCATCGCTTTGCAGCATGAATTGATTCCAGGAGGCCTGCAAAGAAATAATGAAATATAACTTATTTTATCTCTTTTTAGGTGGAATAAACTCTTACAATTTGATCGAGACTGTCACGGACGGAATGATCTCTGGCGTAGATCAAGGAGCGTTTGATGCCCTGCACTGCGACCGGACTCTTCGAAGCAATGTCTTCAGCAATCTTCAAAACTCCATCGATCATTCTACAAATGAAATGTTCAATAGTACGATTGTAGTTATGGTTGGAATAAACTAATACTTTTCTTTATCATCGAAGACTTTGGTTACCAGACCTTCCGAAAGAGCCTCGTCGGCCATCATTTTCCTTCCGGTGAAACATAGTTCACGAACCAGACCTTGGTTTCCGATGATTTTCGGAAGCCTCTGCAGAGTGCCCACATCAGCAGCCATTCCCATATCTACCTGAAAATTATGAACATAACAACAATCAGGATTTCTCTTTTTTGTACCGTATTCCACAATTTGAAATAAGACAAGAAGTATACGATTGTGAGTGACTTGTAAGAATAACAATTTCCGTACAATATCCAATGAGATGAGTATTTGATTTAAGACAAGTATATGATTGTATAAAGAACTATTACTTCTTTGACTTGGAAGTAAGCATCTTTGGAGCAATAACGCATATCAACGCCTGAAACGAAATCAACTCCGGCTCCAATGCAAGCGCTGTGAACCGCCGCCAACACCGGTTTGCTGCATTCCTCCATCGAAGAGAAACTAGCTTGGAACTTGCTGATGAGCTGCTGAAGAATCTTCGCTTTACGGGCAACATCTTCAGCTTCCGCCAATTCTGGTGCAACTCTCATTAAATCCTTTACATCAATACCTGAAAAGCGATTGCAATAACAACAGTTCTCAAACATGGAATTTCTTATGCAGTACCAGCAGTGAACAGTTTTCCTGCTCCCGAGACAACGATCACCCGACAATCCGGGTTGAAGCTCAACTCGTTGAAGCATTGTCCGATCTCGCTGGAAGCAATTGGAGAAATCAAGAAGAATGAGGTTAAGCTGATTTTTGAGGACCCCACAAGAAATCTTCGATACTCACGTCCACATAGTTTGATTCATCGCATTCACTTTTTCGGGCCTGTTGAATTCTACATGGTACACGAAGGGCTTCGGCACCGTCACGGCCAGACTCTTGAAGCTCGGTACGTTCGAAGACATGTTCGATGCGGCTGCTTTTACGCCTGAAGAAGTTGGAAACAGAGAAAATTTTAATTTGCGGATGAAGCGGACACAGGTTTCTTTATCTAATTACTGGCAAACGACTTATGTAAGAGGCGGACACTACTCGAAAACATTACTAAAGGTGTAAATCAAACAGTTGTAATTTAATTCTATGAAGTATCTACTTGTACTTATACTCGATGATTGTTCGGACTTTGAACCCGTCTGACTGTGAACACGATTACAGGCTAAAAACATTATTTATGTTATTATTTACTTATCACAGAAGTTTTCCGATGATGACTTTCTTTATGCTTTTAATATGTTAATTACTTTAATTATTATTACTGAAATATAAGTTTTTTTTTAATGTTAAATTTGTTTGTATTGGTTAAATTAAACAATGAATTTATGGACTTAGAGTTAATTTTATATTTTCGGCTTAATCTTTATACTTTGCGTAAAACGTTTGAAACCAATATTTTTAATAATAATTAAGTTAATTAATGTTGTTTAAATATAAATTTATATTTGTAAAAATACGTTTATTTAGTCTTAATTTCTTATTTCTTGTACATCGTTTTCTAATTTTTGTATCCAACTAAAGTTCAAAAAGTTCTGAAATACTATTAACTTTATACCTAAAGTTTATTAATATCTCTGTAAATACAAACATTTACGTTTCTTTATTGAAAGAATAATGAACTTTTAAAAAATATATACTGCAACCAACATTGACTAAAATTTGATGTTGACCATTAAAAATAGGTTAGGTTGAGAGTGTCCAGCCGGGATCAGCTGTGGTTGATACTGCCAGAACTATCCTGAATTAAAAAAAAGTACGTATTGATATATTTAATTAACTAATAGTTTTGTACGAACATAAATTAATTTATTTATAAATAACAAAATTATGCATTTTAGGTTATACTATATTGCAACATATTACAAAAGAGATATGGTAGATAAAATTGCAGAAGGCCTTAGGGCTATCAAGTGAGTTCATTCAAATAGGGAAAGATTGGAAATGTTTATTTTAAATGCTCGCGGTTTTTCAGTTACAAGGGAACATACACGGACCAAGGCAAATTGGAGGAGCTTATAGTGGTTGGTTTGGGAAATCTTGGCTTCTTTGAACTGATAGTGTATTTAACTAATGAGATTAGAGTGCTTTATAATCTGGATGAGAATGTTAGTCCTGTTAAGTCTTTGGAGGATACTACAGAGTTTATCATGGAGCTGAGTTCCTTCCTGAGGGAACTTGGGTGTCCGCATGAGAAAATCACACAGGGACATGTGTCTGGAAGGCTCAGTGAACTCAATGACAAAATGGTGTTGATGCAATACTTGGTGGATGAAGTTATGACTGCTAGGATCCTGAAGGAGAAGAAGGTGGATACTCAGTTTGAATTGAAATTGGTGAGTGATTTGTTTTACTGTTAGTATTTTTGTATTTGTATCATATTAAAACATTGATTAAAAGTTGGATTGTGCTTTAATGAAAAGTTATATGAATTGACTGAAGTTTACTTCAATTTCGGTCCAAAAGTATTCTATGAGTTATCTAATGAATTGATTTGTTTTAGCAAGAATCAGCGCAGGCTAGCAATTTGACAAAGATATTGCAGACGCTGAATATCTCAAAACCTCCAGCCAATTTATCCATGTCAGGGCTTTTCCAGAAATTGCACACGACTGTAGCAGCGTTGGTGCTTAAAGCTCCAGAAGATTTAGTCGGAAAACCGATTTGCAACTTCAGCATGCAGGATAAGCACTGGGACATCCTGCAGGCAGTGCACAAGAATCTGGACGAGGAATACTCGTTCCGAAGGGAGATGATGTTGACCAGGCTGGATTGCACCGTGCAGTCCTTCAAGTGGTCTGATGCGACGAAGGGCAAGGGTGACATTATCAAAAAGGCGTACGCCGAGAAGCGAAAGCAGCTTCGGGTCGAGCCAAACGTGCGGATCTCAGACTTGCTCAGCGCTCGTTCCGACATTGCCATCATCGAGAAGACGAGCAGTGCGGGCGTGCGAAAGAACACGCAGACGGCCATCAATAAGGTCTTGATTGGACAGGTGCCCGATCGAGGGGGCAGGACTAACGAACAGGCGGCTCCGCCCCGTGAAATGCCATCATGGACTCAGAGGCAGGCTGGACCAGCGGGTGGTGGTGGCAGAGGTCGCGGTGGTCACTTCGGACATCGCGGAAACCATGACAACCAAAACTCCGATCGCGCTCAGATGTACAGGCAACAAGCCGATCAACAACAATCGACCTATCAGAGTGATAACTATAGCCAAAGGGGCGGTCCTAATTTAAGGGCGGGATATAGTCAAAGGGGAAGTTATAGTCAAAACGAGCAACTCAGAGGTCATGGTACATATCGTCGAGGTCACAGAAACGACGATCATTACTACGATAACTCGCGCGGTGCCTACGATTCTGCAGGAAGCTACGGCAGCGATTCCTTCGAGCCCAAAAGGGCTAGAACTTACGATAACTACCAGAACACCAGAATCAACTACGCTGACCAGTACTTACAGGAAACGCAACAAAATCAGCAATACAACTCCAGAGGAGGAGGTTCGGGTGGAAGAGGTCGTCCAAACCGCAGTGGAAGAGGACGCGGATACTATTGAGATTCCTAACACATTCTTCCTATCTATTATACTCTGCATTAAACTGATCTTAAGTCTGCCTTGCTTCAACTAATATCGGTCATATCGATGGTCTCGAAACGAATCTTTATATGATAAAGTGTGTAAGCAATTAATTAAAATTTAAAAAACATTAATTTATTTAAAATGAATAAAAAACATTATTGGGATTTGAAGAAGTTCGTTATATCGCCAGCGCCTTTCCTCTTAATTGGTACTTTACTTTTTAACTCTTTATCAGTTTTCCCTATCACAGTTGTCGGAGGATTCAGTTCTAAATGTATCTTTTTAGCGAAATGATAATCCATGTGGCTATCAAAATCTTGAACTCTTATTTTCAACTTACACATCGAGCACACCGTGCTATTAGAATCATCTTCAGCACTGGCATCTCTCGATGCGAAGAAATTGGTAAGTTTCAAGCATTTGCTATCGATCTTCCTCTTCTTAGTTTTGCTGTTCGAAGCACTTAGCTTTTCTTTATTTTTCTCGGAACAGTTTACTTTTTCTTTGCGTTTCGGTGTACTTTTAATGTTCTCTTTACTCTGCACCGGCCTTTTGTACAGATGAGATTCGTCCGAAACTATTTTCAAAGCGAAATGATAGTCCATGTGCGAGACCATGTCTTCAGCAGCGATTTTCTTGTTGCATTGCGGACAATTTTGCATCGATCCATCATCAGTGCTATTATTGTTACTGGTTGTAGCAACCACGTTAGATTTGATTTCCTCCAATTCATCATCTATCACTTCGTCGATGACGTCGTCGATGTTTTCTTCCAATATCACGGACGTATCGAAATTACGTTCGACTGCATCAGTTTTCAAATAGTTTTGGAAAAACGACGGAACCGTTTCCGTGATTTCATCCGTAATAGAATCGGCCGATTCGTCGGAAACTTGATTTACATTCTCTCCAATCCGACCAATCGATGATTCTTCATTCGAATTATCCGTTTGATTAAGATACGAAGTGTTTTCATCGAGATCGGTCGGTTTATTTACTTCTTGTATTTGTTCAGTTTCGTTAATAGTTGTCGTCGAAGAATCGGCTTTTTTAAAGAACGTTGTAATGTCGCAACTCTTTTTAACATCTTCGAATTTCCCGGCGCTCAGACCGAGGAACTGCAAGCAAAACTTTTCCTCTTCGCTGATGCCGTTCTTGCTCAACACTTTGAATGCTTCTCCCACAATGTACTCGGTTCCAACTGAAGAGATCGAATGCGTTCTCGAACAGGACACATTCTTTCTTCCCACTTTGTTCACGTAACTAACGACGATCTGCTTCGGTTTCCGATTATTCTCCTGAACGTCTTCCTCCAATCGGACCGTCATTTCCAACGATAATTCCTTGAGCCAATGCTGCACAGACTCGACGGTTGTCAGAGACGCTTTTCCGGCAAACTTCTTGCAGCAACCGATGGATTTCGAGATCAAACGAGTCGTCACCGGCTCCAGATCGATTCCTCTCGCAATATTATACAACCAACAGCTGTAATTACAAATTATCATCGACTTTAATAAATTAGTTTAATCATTACCCGGTCTTCTCGTCGAACGATTTGATGAGTTCCTCTTTAGTGAATCGCGCCAATTCGATCATATTCGTCACGTTCAACTTTTCGGATAAATATGACCCAAATTTCCCGCCCAAAGACTTGATTTTCTTCACCGGAATGTTCTCGTACAACTCTGCAACATTCTCTTGCGGTAAAATGGTCTGTTGGTTCGGTTTGTGCAAACCGCATACTAGTTTCGCCAATATCTTGTTGTGAGCAATCCCTGCCGAACAAGTGTACCCTACAAATAACATCTTAACAATAATCCAATAAAATCAACTCACTTGTATACCAGTTTCTTCGAAAACTTGTCTTCTGATATCTTCGGCAATCTTGCCACCGATGGCCAATTTCAAATTAGCATCATTGTGCAGATCTGAAACGTCGTTTAAGTAATGATCCACACGATCGTAGCCTACGATTTTCGTATTTTGTAAATCTTGAGGTGTTAAATCTTTGTACAAAGACATTCTCTCGCAAACAGAATCAGTTATATCTAAATAAGCTTCATCCACGGACGCTCTTTCTAAGAGTTTAGTGAATTTCAATAAAACATCGGCGACGCGTTTTCCAGCATCTCGGTACCTGCAAATTACGTATCATTAACGAACTTAATTAAATGTAAAATGAGTGAAAACTACTTGGATAAATCTGCTTTTCCTCTGAAATTTGGCACTTTGACCAGCACGATTTCCGGGCACTTTGCCTTAGCTTCATCGCCTCTCATATGCCTCGTCACTCCTTTATACCTTGCAGGATAGTTGACAGCGATTATACTGTAAACAAATTGCATTTATTGCGCAACGAAAACTTATTTTTAACAACGATTTTGTCGTTTTGTATTCACATTGCAAATAATCGTTAATTCAACAATTCCACTTTACTTAGCTCCAATAAAGCAATTGGTGCTTCATTGCAATTATTGAATTAAAGCATGTATCAAGTTATTTAACAATTTATTCTGCTTCAAGTTGTGACTGTCATCAGTTGAAAAGTAGTGATTAAATATCACAATATTCTAATCAAAGAGATTTGTAGCCATTAACTTTACATGCATACTTATGTGATTGAATATATATAGCAAGTATTACCCTCCACCTTTCCAAGAATTGTGCTGGACAACAGCAATGGGTTTTCCTTTTAATTCTGGATTCAGTACTTCCTCAACCTGGCAATAGAAGCAGTCCATATCAACCAACAAAATGATCCGTTCTGTGTGATCCATTATTACTAATAATAGCAGCACCTAATAGAATCTTTGCAGAAATCGAAGAAGCACATGAAATTTTTTGAAAAAAAAAACAAACAATATACAACCATCTGTTTTTCACCTGTCAAATCAGAAAAAGTGCGGTTATGCAAGAAGTGTGTCAGAGCTGGTCGAGCACAAAAAAAAGCCGACTGGACCAACGGGGTACCGCAACGACCCCAACTAGATAGCAAATTTTCAGGACAGTTGGTAGCATATGGATACCCATGCTTTCGAGAGAAGAAGAATTTTGATGAATCTGTAGATGTCTGTATTTATTTATAATTTTGTATATAAATACTATTATTTGTTACTGTCTATTATTATAAACTACTTTGAATTATATATACTTTTATATAAAAGCAGAATAGGCAAACTGATGAACAACCATGCCAGCACATTCGCATACGGTTGGCAACTTAACCCTAACTCTAATGACTGAAATTATTATCATAGAGTTGCGGCAAATTGCCTTACCTTGTGCACCAACGAATCACCGTGTTAACTGGGCAATATAACCTGCAATAACCTAAAAGAACTGTCAGTGGGATTTGTTGACAATACATTGCAAATTTATTTTTGAACCGTAGTTTTCAAAAATGCCTTCGAAAAAGAAGAAATACAACGCCAGATTTCCAGCAGTAAAACACACGATGAGAAGAATGGGAGCATTTCCAATCGTACGTACTAATGTTTTTTGTTTTAGGGGAGGATCAAAAAGATAATGCAGTCAGATGAAGAAGTTGGAAAAGTTGCAATGGCTGTACCAATCATAATCTATATCCTTTTTATTGCACACGCGAACAGTTAACACTCATTTCAGCGCAACATGAATGTCAATAGATATTATCCTTAATGCTTTTGTGCACCTCGAACCCTGGAGCTGTTCGTGGAATCCCTGCTCACCAAGTCCACTCAGATCACGTTGAGCAGAAACGCGAAGACGCTAACCCCATCGCACATGAAACAGTGCATACTGTCGGAGAGCAGATTTGACTTTTTGAGGGACCTGGTGAAGAATGTCCCAGAAGCGAGTGTGCAGGATGACAACGAGAACAACGAAAACAATGTCGTCGAAGTAATAGACTATTCGACTTGCAAGCCAGATATAGTTGAGGAGAAGGAAGAACAGATGGAGGTCAAAGGTCCTAATTTTTACACAGAGCAATGCTCGTCGACTGCGGAGAGGATGCCAGTCATACAGTATGGTCCCAGCGTGAGGAACCCTCCAGTCGAACCATCTCCCATTCCCAGTTTGGCATCCACAGAAGTCCCAAAGATCACTATCAAAATGGATACCTCGAAGAGCACAGAACATCAAGATTTTCAGATTGATATTATCCCACAGAGCCAAATCTCCACCAACAATAGTATAGCTCAGAGAATAAGCCCGGCCGAGGTGCCGCCGCTGACTTCTATCAACACCCAAAACTATGGCCAAAGCACCAGTGATAATCTTTACATTGACGAAGATTATGATAATTAAGTATTTCCTTTGGTTTTTCTATATACATAATTATATTTTGAAACTTGATTAAGATGAATATATTCGTAATTCCAATTTAATTTGTAAACTATTCTAAGATATTTAATTTTAAACATATTTTTTTATATGCATTGATTTCTTCTTTTTTTTTAACTACTATGTTTTGTACGTCTACAAAACTCTTGTGAAATTTGTACACCACTAAATTCTTGATTATATACAAATGAAACACATTTAATTTTAATATGTGCCTATATATGTAAATATATGATTTTTTTTAATATATTTATTTATTTTTAACAATTATCCTTATATATAGGAATCGTTTCAGTAGAAATATGAATGTACCTAACTGTAATAATTTCGTTAGAATTGAAATATTCCTCAATTACTCCATTCTATAGAGATCGTACAGTGTATGTAATTAAATCAGGTGGTAACATAGTCGAGTTATGTAGGTGTCTAAGTAGGCGTTGTAATTGAAAGACGGTGAGAATAAAAAAAATCGAAAAAATATCTTTTATTTGAAAAAAATAATATACCAAAAGTATACTATCGATATATGTACAATTGCTTGGCACTTGGATCTTCTTTTCATAATAAAATTACATTATAAATAATATAGTATCGTTATTATTTATATAAATATATATTGCGCAATGTGTATACTTTTTTGTCCTTCTTCAACGCACTCCAATTGATGTCTCCACATCTTCGTTTGCTCTTGCGGAGTTCATAAATAATGTATAAAAATAATAACTAATATTGCATTTACGGGTGTCAACACAACATACACATATTAAAAAAAAACAAACAATAGAGTTAAAAGAAAAATACGGGAATTATATACAAAATAATATAAAAGAGACGTACTTATCTGTTAGGTAACTGTTACATACAACTGATTAAATTAAAATTGAAAATAATAAAATAGAATATAAATAGATGCGTTTGTGTGTATATATAAATATATGTATTAAAAATGGGGGGGGGGCGGTGTAATGTGTTTTTTTTGATTTTGCTTCGAATTTGTGCTGAATAGATCAATATACAATTAAATATTAACTAAGTATAGTTACACGACGATATTTAATATAAATTAAAAAGTTTCAAAATAACTGATCCAAATACGTATCGATATTTTTTAAACATGACGAGATTTAAATAAATATTAGTGTAATTAAAAAGATGCGAGAAATTAATGTAACGACGGATGCGATGCTGATTATCAGCTGTATTCGTTGCCTTCGTACAGTCCTTCACACACTTCCAGTAGCTTCAGGACGGGACTTATGTTGTATGGGAAGAGGTCCTTGGAAACAAGCCTGTTTATCTGGTACTTCAATCTAACTAATACTGTCATAGTGTTGTCCATCTCGTTGATTCTAGTGACCGTCGAGCACTCGGAGCAGCTCGACACGAACTTGGACCAGTTCCTCCTGGTGTACTTCAAGAACCGCAGAAGGTACAGCAGGAAGCACGTTTCGTTGCTCACCAGGTAATCTAGCAGGACGCCCGAGTCGTGGCTGACGATCTTCAGGAATTCGATGAACGAGAATATCGGGTTCAGCATGTTGATGAGGTCGGGAAAGACGGCGTTCCTGTAAGATATGCCTATCGTTATGTCCAGCGTGCAGACCATCGACTCGATGAGGTAGTCATCCTGATCGCTGAACAGGTGAATAAGTATTTTCGGGAACGGCGTCTCCGGGTGGAAGTCCAGACCGTTCTTGAGGAAGACGTCCACTTTCTTCAGCACATCTCGGATGGACCTCTCGATTAGCTGCATGTCCTGGTAGAAGTCGTAGTCGTCGGAGCCGACGCTCGAATCGGAACTATCCGACCGAGTCTCCTTGATCGTGATCGCAACGGATTTCAGTACCAAAAGCACCATCTTCTGCAGAAGCGTTTTGTCCGTGCTCGCCTCGTTGTGCAAGCTCTGTATTGTTCCCACGAAGTTGTTCACAATTAGTCCCTCTGTTCTCCTGTACGGCAGGCAGTCCAGCAATCTGTAGTCCTTCACGTAACGTACAATTAAATGCGCTAATTGGCAGGTATCCTCAGGTAACATATCTTGCAATGCCAAAGTGCTGCCATAGCAAAGCACTTCATTGAACAGGGACAGCAGCTGCTTCCAGATGAGTGGAGATAAATTGCTATGCAATAAACCGACGAACATCTCCAGGTGAGCATAGAAAGGCTTGGTATCAATTATGCTCAGGTTAGCCTTCACCGAGATGGTGCTTTCCCAGAGAGCCAAGAAAGTTAATATACACGTTTGGGCCTCCACACAATCATTGTGCATTATTAGATTTTGTATTTTGTTGACCAGATCTGGCCACTTAGATTCCAAACTCTTAATAATCAGCCCTTTGATGGCAGATGTATCATAACTGTCTGAATCACTGAAAATCACCTTTGTGCAGGTCTCATTCTGGGAGCTGGTGCTAGCCCCTTCCTGCAGCTGGGTCTCTTCCAGTACGTGTATCTCGATATCCTTCCATTCCACCACGCGCTTGATGACTTCAAGCGCGAAATTGATTTTAACGTAATCCACATTATCGGTCGTCAAGTAGCTGATGATGGTTTCCAGCCATTCGTTGTTTATGCTCGTCTTGGCGACAATTAGAAAACTGCTCAGCACTTTGGCAGACATGTAATTCACATACTTGTTTCGCGTGTCACACAGGGAGATGATCTGCTCGATCAGGTTGTAATCATTTCTGATGATCGTGTTGCAGATGTCCACTATTCGAGAGCATATGTAACCCTTGTTGTTCTGCTTCAGGTATACATCGAAGAGCAGCTGGAGTTTGGACAGGTACTCGAGGATCTTGGTTGTGGGCCATTCGATGAGCATGGCAGTTCTGGTTCCATTGCAGTCAGTGATTTGTTGGCCCTCGAAGGGTTTCCTAAGGGTGGCCTCAGATATTCCGCATAGACACTGCTTTATTAGATAACTTTGAAACATATCTACTTCTTTAGTATTCATCACCATTTCACTTTCCTTTGGATGCACTATGCCATTGCTCTATGTATTGGGGACTGGCTTGGGGGCTTAAACGGTCGCATTTGGCGCTGAAAACAGTGAACGCACATTATTAGTGTCGTGGGAGTGCGACGACGAGGTACGTGAAAACGCGGCGAACGACGAGAATACGTCGTCGATCCACCACACATCACCCCCCCAAACATAATTGTTGTGAATTGTTGATGGCAGGCAGGCAGGCAGGTGAATATATATGGAGCGAGAATTGTTTGTGTGTGGATGGATGGACGGATGTTGGGATACGACGGAGAGGTTAGCTTTGCTGGGGGCCTCAATGGAACGAGATTTGTGCAGACAAACAGGATGCTGAGCTGGTGAACGAGGAGGGTATGCTCGGGCAGTAAATACTTACAATAGTTATTTAAATTTCCACATATAAATAAAACACACTCCATTGCGTACAATATGCTGCGGTAACCAAGCGATCACCCACATTCATAGGTGGACTTTCGGCGGTCGGAATTAATTGATGCACTGCCACATCGCGCTTCCCCAGCACATTTTCCAATCAACTAGGTGGAAATCTCGAGCCGTCGCGCCTTTTCATTATTTTACGATCGAATTAAATACTGCAATTTTAGCGCTTCACGAATTTGACTAGGTTTTACTGTTTACGAAGAATGTGCGATATTGCCACATGTTTCAGTGCCTTTCTTCATTGCGTCCCATGGATACCTACCTGCCTCCAGCAACTTCAAATATTTTTTTATTCACCACAGATAATGTACATATATAATAACTATTACATAGAATAATTACACATATTTAAGAACTCACACAAGACGAAATACATAAAAATTCAAGTACTTTTATCTATATATTTTTTTTTGTAAATTCTATACGATTGTACTATGGTATTTCCCAGTGGCGTACACAGGTATTTGCAACTTACAAAAAATACTTAAAGCACAAAGGATTCATTGTAGAAGTTCAATAAGAAGAGAAACTTAAAATATACAAAAATATTGTCTTTAATATTGAATTAAGAGAAAAAAATAAAAGTTTGAAATGTTAAAATTTTGCCTTTAGTTATTATAATTGATTTCCCAAAAACCTTAAAGCACAAATGAAGTGATTAAGAAGACAAATCTTACATAAATAATAATCTCAGTGAAATAAATGCAAATCAACGGTCGAACATAATTTGTTTTTATTTGATTTGCAATTTAAACATATGTGTACACGCCACTGCTAAACTTATCAATCACCATAAGAAATCGTAAATGTTGAATTAAAAAAAAGTTTTACAATATTTTTTCGCAGTTTAATATTGAAATCCAGTGTGAATTGTTCATTCAATTCAATAAGTATTTCCAATTAATTGAAACGATTCAAAGAATTTAATAAGAAACATGTTGTATCCTCATCATGGCAAGTCGTACCAATTGCTGTTTCGCAATTCACTAGATTCATTAAATTACAAGTACACGTATTTATTTAATGTATTGTTTAAACAATGGATACAAACAATAAATTATAAGTTGTAGAGTTTGATCTAAGTTACTGTTTCTTACAGCGTGGAATGGTAAAAGCTAATAAATTTTACAATATGTAGCAATTGGTACAACTGACAAATATTTCCCTTTCCTCTTCTTAAAGTTTCAAACGTGACTTCAATCGGGTTTTAAATTAGTTAGTTACAGTGTGGGTGCATCATCATTCTGGAGCTGGTAATAGCGTTACGCCACTGGTACGTTCAATTTAATGTATTGCAAATGAAGAGGTGAAGATTAAACGAAGATAAAGAAGCGAACGTCTTTGCATAGAATGTTGATGCATTGATGGTACTCGTGATTATCATGAAATACGTGTGATAATGGTGTGAAGAGGATGATAATTGGAAATGTATGCATGTGCATAGAGGCAAGAGGGAACGAACAACAACAACTTCCTTCCTCCTGCAGAAGCAGAAGGTTGTCCGGCGGTAGCGGCAACGTCGCAACTAGGTAGAGTAGTAGGTTTGCGTGTGTTGGTGTCGCTGTGCATGTGTCTGTGTATTATTTGCATGGAGTGTACGTCTAGTGTGGGGGTGGATCACTTAAAATGGCTACGAAAACTTTTCAATTGTGTGAAGTGCATTGAAATACGGTGAGGCTAGAGACGTTTCGGCCTGGGCGGAATTATCGCATCGTATCAGGTAAATATCTCGGCGCTGCTGCCTAGCCCCCTTTCGTAATCGGGGGCACCCTCCTCGGTGCGTGCGTGTGGCCAGTGGTTTCCCCAGGTTCCCCCAGCGGGGGGACCCAAGTGCGAGTGCTGCGTATCCTTCTCCCCTTCGCGATTTCATTGAAATATGTTGATAGTATTTAGGTTAATGTGCATTTATATCATCGCGAATCGCGTCCCCTGCTCAGCAGCACCTCGGGTGCAACGCCTCCCTACATACCCCCCAGAATAGTACCATCACATCATCTCTTAGCGCAATATGTCCATCCGCAGAGCCCCCCCGGAATATCAGCAAACAATTGTGATCTAATACCTTTTGTCTTATCACCATAACAACGAAAGAAGAGAAAAAAGGCGACGAAGGAACGACCGTAGCCTTCCACGAAACCTCATTAATTTATTTAAAACAAATTCAATAACGTTCTCCTCCTTTCCTGTACGCATTCTTTCTCTCTCTCCCATTACGTTTTTCGTCTTTCCTCTCCTTTTTTTTTGTTTTGTATCTTTTTTTTTGGTATTCACTGCAACTAGAACTTTAAGGTGTGTAACTCACATTTCCTGCACTTCTTTCCACACACACACACACACAGACCATTCACACATTGTCATTAAAGCAGCACTTCAATGCAAATTTGGGCCATTTCATACTCGGCCTCCTTATACACATTAATTGTGTTTCCTTTTTTATTCTTCACTGTGGACACTCATTCGGTACAGAAATGATTCATGTGAAACTCAGCATTTGCTGTGATGCATTCCTTTTAATTGCTATTCGTGGTCATTGCTTCAATTAGAATCAATGTGATACCCTCGGTACGTTTTATATTCATTCATAATTTTTCTTTCTTGTAAACAACAACATCCATAAACTCTCCACTAATTGTAATAACTTAATAATTGCTTAATAACTTATACAATTATTTAATCATTTTCTTAATTACTCAACAAAGCACCAGAACAGTGTGAACCAACAATTTTTCCATTTGTTATATCACAGTTTGCAAACAATCTATCATTTCAGTCTAGTCATGATTTGTTGCTATTCTCATCGATCCACGTTTTTGATTCTTTTAAATTTTCTTTTCAAGCCCTCACATTCATATGATTGACTTGAATTCTTATAATTATTGATTACATTTGACATATAATTTGAAGTAAATCCAAGATAGCAAATGACAGTAGAAACATCAAGCAACATAACTCATCGTATCATTAGAGATCATTTAATTCATGATTAATTGCTATTGCTATCCACGTTTTTGATGCTTTGTCTTATTGTCATAAAGTTTATGATTGATTTGGAAAATTCAAGAAACAATCATTGTTTATCCATAAATTCCTATAATTATTGATTACAGTTAGTTTTTTTGTGTTTATCACTTTGATTGGCTATGCTTTCTATTCAATTTACTGTTTAGTTAATTACAAAATTGACAGCAAATCCAAGTTTATCAAATCAGTTGAAACTTTACGTAATTTTTTATGTAATCCAGTATTTTCTATTATTCAAAAATCTAATTTTCTGGAATTATCTAAATAAGAAGAAAATCAAAGAAACAATCAATATAATTTGTATAGTACTTTGACAGTGACGTTGGAGGGTGTTAAAAGTCATATTAAGTCAGTTGCAACATATGTTAAGTATTTTCTAAGTCTAGTTTATATTTGCTAAAATTTTCTAAATCAAAGAAATTATCATGTACATATAACTTTGAGTATTGATTTGAGTGGCGTGTATGGATGTTAAAAGTTATTTAAAATTTTACTGAATTGAAACTGTTCTAGAGTGTAAATGTCGTTGACTCTTCATCAATATTTCACTCTAAATCAACAATATTGATTGAACGTTTTCTAATGACTCTTTATTGATTAGTTACGTAATTAGAAGGAGATTTAAAAGCATATAACTGCTATGCAATAGATTGCAATTAAATTAGTGGAAAGAACGTTAAAGCCCATCAATTTAGCTTTGAAATAATTAACACTATCAATTAACAAACTATAAACACATTCTTTCAATTACTACTACTATTTTACTGAATTGAAGCAGTTCATACTTTATAAGCAATAACTCAATGTTATGATTAATTCTTCATTGATGTCATTTTTTTTGTAAATATAATTAGATTTTAATTACATTTATTAATTGGTTCATACTAGTCACATTTAATTCTCTCTCACACAAACACTCATAATTAGTTAAACAAGTCTGAATTGACACATGAATCACTTATAGATTTTATGTCTTACTACATTATATATATGTTTATTATAGCTGTGACTCAGGTCGCAACAGTTACGTGTAACAATTGTATTTCCATTGATCGACTTTCTTTTATGAAGATCTTTCAATCGATTGTAAACCGTGCGATTTTCAACACTCGACTCAATACATATAAGTTTCTTGATCTAATTAGCGCACATTTAATTTGTAATTATATTTTAAAACTATTATATTAATTGATAAAATAAGATTCCGTATACTAAATGAATACCAAATCCCACTGCATTACGACTTACTAAATATTCAATTTAAGGAACCAATTATACAATGCACGCTAAAGTAACCGATCCTCTCTATTTTTAAACTTTGGACTAAATATTATTGAAATTTTCGAAAATATTTTCGTGGGAATACAATAAATCAATTATGAAGTGAGTTTATTAATGTTTGCGTTGCATTTACCAACAATAACATTGGTAAAACGAATCATTCGAGTAGACCTTGCATTGCGTAACAATTGAACAAAATCAAAACCCAAATAATTTCTTTCGATTGTTATGCAATGCGAAGAGTACTCGATTTAATATCAATATTCATATTCGTTTTGGTTCATTGCTGCCTTTGTTTTGCATGCATTACATAACGTATATTCCATTTTCGAGTTCGAATCATTCATTTCTTAAGATTACTCTTCTGATAATTGATATTTCGACGTAGATTGACGTATCGCTCGTTACATAATCCTCGATTTTGTGAACATTCTATTTTCAATTAAACCTTTTCGTTTAGTGCAATCTATTTTTAATTTAGGATTTGCTTTTTTGACTCGCTAAATTTGAAATAATAACTCTGGCTGCGTTTGCTATAATTCAATGATCATTTTTTGGCTTGAATCGAATAACAAATTTGATGCTTTTCGTAATTATCTAATAATGATATTTCGAGTGAAGTTAAGTCACGATTGTTAAAGTTTATGTTGTTTGTGGTTACAATGTGAGCTTCATATATGAAACTTATTAAAATACATTACACTATTTGTTATTGAGCATAGAATGCATGGAACAATAAGTTGACAATAGAAAAATAAAATACCGAGCTGAGTCATTTCATATTCAATGTTTTGTAACTCAAGGCAACATTTTGAATGTTGCATTTGAAGTGAATTAAGATGAAACATTCTTTTGCTATATTATTTGCATTCAATCAAGTGTAGTGCAATTCCACGTTGTTTTTTTACAATATTATCAATGTATCTGTAATCTATATAGATTGTCGTTTATTATTATTATTAGTTATCATCAGAATGAACAGGAACAAAGCAATTTGTTAATTGTATGTTTATGTGCGTGTTTTAAAAAGTAGTTTAATAAGTTACAGTGCGTGCGAAACGTTTGATAATTTGTGTAAGTCTCACTGGAATTGATGGGTTTATGTGAATCGGGGAACGCCCTTTGTTTGGTCAGAAAAAGGGAGATCCAGACTAGCTCACTACTTTCGTCCATGCAACATTAACCCCCAAATTGCAGGAACAAAAGCGTGGAAACCATCTGCACCGAATGAGTTCGACTGTAACGCCCTTACATGACACATCCATGCAACATCAATACCGCAAGTTTCGTATTTCGTTAACAGAATGAATTACGCAAAATACGATATTTGCATTCCGTATGAATTAACTTTTAAAACGTACATTTTTTTAAACATATAATTTGACATTTCTGTGACACGTTATTACGTAAACTGCACCGCAGTTGTCTTAACAAATAATGATTATTCTTTAGTGAAAAAATGGTTTTGTTCAATTACTAATCCATAAACTAAAGAAGTGTAAGTGCTTAGAAAGTTTTTTTTAATGTATATTTTCAACGACGAATTAATTGCGTACGCAGGAAAGTAATTACACGTGTTTACACTTATTACAATAATTTAAAATATCGTTATTATTAGTTTGTTGCAGAAAATATGGAAAATCTAGTTTTTGTTTACACTTTCTAATGTAAATTACACGTTAAAACGCGATACGAGAACTGACGTTTGTTAAAGATCTAAAGTCGTTAGATGAAATGGTGCTAAATGTGTCATTTAACGTAAAAGTTACGCAGTTTTACATGAGTTATGTAATGATAAATAGGGAAAAAAAAAGTGCAGTTGCGATAAACTAACAAGAAGATTACTATTACAATATGTAAACAAATTAAACGTTGAATTATCAGCGCGGCAGGAAGGCCTCGGTCTCTGAAGCCGTTTTATGTGGTTTTAAAACGCGAAGCAATGTTTGCTGCGAGATTATTGTTTGTGTAGTATTATATAACGATAATGTGTATTATTTCTAAAAGGAAAACGGTAATATTTAATAATAATGAAAGTTTCTCTCTATATACGTAATCGAATTTGAAATGTACGTGGAATTAAAACTTTGCAGGATATTCACTGTATCCTGTATTTGCATATTTCGGGATTTATTTGTTACTATCAATTGTTGAAATGTGTAATTTAACTATTTAAATACTATATGAATTGTGTTTGTGAATAAGTTTTCTAAAAAGTTTGTCCCTGAAACTAAAAATAAGTAAGAGCAGTGATAAAACAGAATAAAGACGAAACTGAAGGGAGGACATAACGAATAAACTACGTGTTCTGTTTTACGACTGTTCTGTCTTTCAATTGTTATAATGAGTAATAGAATTCTACATTAATTGAACTGAATTACTTCGTTTTGTTTGTGAATAAGCTGTAAACGAATATTTGAAAGATGGAAAGTGTTATAACTTGTGGATAAATGGCAGTTTGTGAATGGTTAATAATCCTAATTTAATTAAAAATAATCAATCATAACTAACGGGTATTCTGTTTTATCACTATACTGGTTTTAGTTTTCCGTTCACTCAATTGTTGCAGCGAATAACTAAACTATTTAATTACTTCATTTTGTTTGTGAATAAGCTGTGTAAAGAAATGTACATTTGAAAGTGTTGTAAATTGTATAATTTTACGGATAAAAAGCAGTGCGTGAATGTATAGATTATTAACGAGATAATTGTGTTGCGTTGCGTGTAATTATAGCAATTGGAATAATTGTTGTAATTCAATGCCAAGTTCGTTCATTAAGCTTGACCAGAGGGAAACTGTTTCGTTTGTTTTTTTTTCATGTGGTTATCGTCTGTTTCCCCATTACATCTTTGTTTGATTATCGTATATTTCTGCAGACACCAGTTAAGTAATTTGTTGTTTTGTTTGCAGGCCCTTTCACATATTAATGTGACCAGTTGTAAGGATGAGTGATGTGCAGGCTGGTGGTGGAGCCATGCCAGAGATACCTGGTGAGAGACGGTTACGGCAGCTGGAGTCGCTATTTCTTAGCGGTCCAGTGCAGACGCAGAATATTAGCATAGAGACGCTAATAGATGTGCTTCTCATACTCTTCGACGAGTGCTGCAACTCGAGTTTACGCCGCGAGAAGACCGTCTCTGCGTTCATCGAGTTCGGTAAGACCAACATATCTGATCCATCGATTGCTTTACACTAACAATTTGATGTTTTTTCCCCCAGTCAAACCTATAGCATCGAACATCAAGGCGCTGAGACTGTCCCGAGATGATTTCGAGATCATCAAAGTTATCGGACGAGGGGCGTTCGGCGAAGTCTGCGTCGTTAAAATGCGAGGCTCCGATAAGGTAATGCGAAATATTTCAGTTTACACATTATATGTATAGAGTAAACATTAATCATTACGTAAATATTTGGGGGATTCTCAATGAATCTTAATTTTCAGTTTTCGCACATCGATAATGTGATTGTTTATGGTTTTTTTTTGCAGGTCTTTGCGATGAAACTGTTGAATAAATGGGAAATGTTGAAAAGGGCAGAGACCGCCTGTTTCCAGGAGGAACGAGATGTGCTCGTTTACGGAGACAGGCGGTGGATCACGCATCTTCATTACGCTTTTCAAGTGAGTGCACCGGTTTGCAATTTTGCTCGTGATGCAAATCCTCACGGTTTGTTTGTTTGTTTCAGGATGAATCAAATTTATATCTTGTTATGGATTATTATTGCGGTGGTGACTTGTTGACGTTGATAACTAAATTTGAGGACCGTCTTCCAGAGGATATGGCAAGATTTTACATAGCTGAGATGGTGCTTGCTATAGACTCCATACACAAATTACGATACGTCCATCGGTATTTATTTTGATTTACTAGAGATTCGAATTTCGTTGTTATTTGTCGATTGATGCTTGCAGAGACATCAAACCGGATAATGTTTTGCTGGATGCCAACGGACATATAAGATTGGCAGATTTCGGAAGTTGTTTGAAGTTGAACGAGGATGGAACCGTCCAATCGAACGTCGCCGTCGGTACGCCCGATTACATTTCGCCTGAGATCCTGAGGGCCATGGAGGATGGTCAGGGCAGGTACGGACCAGAATGCGATTGGTGGTCGCTGGGCGTCTGCATGTACGAGATGCTCTTCGGAGAGACGCCCTTCTATGCGGAGAGTCTTGTCGAGACGTACGGGAAGATCATGAACCACAAGAACTGCTTCGATTTCCCGACGGACGTCGAGGTGTCGGAGCACGCCAAGGATTTGATAAGACAATTGATTTGCAGTCAAGATTTTCGATTGGGCCAGAACGGGATACAGGATTTCAAGGTAAATAATTCAAGTGAATTACTTAATTTAGATACAGCGCGCACCATAAAGAGAGAGAATTGTAATTGTGACTTCCCGTTTCTTCGCCTTGAGACTTTGTTTCAATATGGTACATGTTCGTCATATTGAAAATTGATCGCTTCCTGTTGTCATGGAAGGCACATGTTTCACAAAAATCCGGTTAGCTGGGAAGCACACTTTAACCAGAAGTTTCCGAGTTCACTTGACTGTATCAATTTTTGAATTAGATATTATCCATCTGGAACATATTTTGTTTGTTTGCTTAAATTTAAATATGACAATTTCTAGTTTGAAATTTCAACATTCCTCAATTTTCAATTAATATTCTTCATTTATTATTTCAAATTAAAAATTCAAAGAAATATATATAATATGACCACAGTCACATTAATAAGTCAATATATTTGTTGTGTACAGTTTTTGAAGCTAATTTGAATTAGAATTTCGACATTTCAATATTATTAAAAAATATAACTACGTTTTATTCGAGAAATATAAGTTGCAATTATTAGTATTAATAATGTTGTAGACTTGTAATCTTACGTTTATATGAGTTCATTTAATCTATTTTTACTGTATTAGATACTTATTATAAAACGCATTATAGATACGATTCTTTGGTGAAGATAATTTAAAGGATAATAGTAAATAGTAAATGATTATAGGAGTTTCTTCGGGATAAGGCAGCGATATATATTACAATACCTTTTCAACGTTTTTGCAGCGAATTCATTCACAAAAGACTGTATCATCTACAGAATGCATTTATGCGTAAAGCGAACGTAATATTACAATAGACGACATATCTGGGTTAATAGTTCCAACATTCGTGACATAGCTGACGAGGTGCAATCTCGACGAGTGTTTTCGTTATTGTGGCGTAGGTGAATAAACTGTACCATATTTTATATATATATGGGAGATATGTGGCAGCACTAATTAAGTTTTGTATTTAATTAGTTTTAGCGGCTCGGTTAATGACACTTCCGTGTTAATGCTTCTGTGCCGACGTGTGATTATAGAAGATATGATTATCATTATTAATTTATCTGACAAAATCTTAGTTATATCATAAATCTAGTTAATTCATTATTGGAGGCCCCAATTTAATTTCGAGGTCCATTCTTGAATTCTATTTCAAATATTTTTCATGGATTTTCAAGGCTTAATGATTAAAATGTTACTTTTGTTTTCAATTGTCTCTAACCGAGATAATGAATGATTTGTAAAGAAATTCAATTCAATTTTGATTGTAAATTAGTTGAATCATGTAACTTATTTATGTTTTGTTTCAGACACACCCTTGGTTTGAAAATGTTGACTGGGAAGGTATCAGGGATAGCAATGCCCCTTATATTCCCGAAGTTTCTAGTCCCACAGACACCTCCAATTTCGATGTGGATGACGCCGACATTCGGACATCTGATGCGGTGCCACCGACCTCTGCGAATTCTGCATTTACAGGTCTCCATTTACCGTTTGTCGGTTTCACATTTACGCAGGGCAGGTAAATAGATTTGATTGAGTTCTCAATGGTTACTGGATTCTAACGAGTGCTCAATGATTTCAGTTGCATTTCGGATTTGGGAACGTTATCCATTGGGAATACGACGAACATCGTGGACGCTCACAACAAGAAGAATCACGGTGATATCATGCTTGTAACGTGCGAGGTGGAGAAACGATTGTCTCCGGACGGCACCCGAAAGCTGCAAGACGAAATCAACGTGTTGACGAAACGAAATTGCGAACTCGAGTCTCAGTTGCTGATTTACGAGAATGCTGGGAATCAATCGAAGGACGGCAACAACGAGCAGATCGACACCGTCGACAGTGAGTATTGTCATTGCGAACACCACGCAAGGTTGAGGCTAATGTATACGTTTTGTTCAAATAGCTAAAATGAAAGAGATGGAGAAGCTGGTGAAGATGAAGCAGGAGAAGGAGGAGCTTCTTAAAGATAAGCAGGATTTGTTGGAGAAGCTGAAGCTGCAGGATAAGGAGCTCAAGGATGCGCTGGCGCAACGGAAACTCGCGATGGCCGAGTACACAGAGGTTTCAGATAAGCTCTCGGATCTTCGTCAGCAGAAGCAAAAATTGTCGAGACAGGTAAATCCAAATTAAACTTTTTCTATTATTATATAACGGTTGTCATCAATAGATGACGGCACGTAACTATCGTTTACTACCTCTAAAAATGTAATTTTGCCCTTCTTATGTACATAAATCATTACATATAGATAAGAAATGATTGTATCAGTATTTGTACAACTATTCTTCTTGTTTTCTTTTGCATTTAGACAGACATTTGTGAATATATTCCCGTAGTAAATCACTAATATTTTGCCCTTTTTAAAAATTATTAGGTTAGGGATAAGGAGGAAGAGTTGGAGACGGTCATGCAGAAGGTGGACTCTCTTCGACATGATATTAGGAAAGCGGAGAAATTACGACGTGAATTGGAGTCACGGGCGGAAGATGCTATTGCCGAAGCAGGGAAGGAGCGTAAACTGAGGGAACGATCCGAGGAGTATTGTAGGCAAATGCAAGCAGAGTCCGATCGTCTTCGCGTGCGAAACGAGTTGGCCCCGAGGGATCAGCAGGATAATCATAGGCTCAAAGCGGAACTGGAAAAGCTCGAGGTAAATTAAATTTGTTTGTTTTCCTTGCCTGTTCTTCTATGGTTTTTTTGTTATTGTTCAATTCGCAGGTCCAGTATAACGAAAGTCTGACGCAACAGCAAACGAGATACAATTTGGAGATTTCTTCGCTTAGGGAACAATTGCATGACGCTGAAACTCATCGGGATCTGCTCGAACGCGAGGTAAGTTTCATATTTATTCAAATATATTTATAATGAAACAACAATGATGTTTTAAATTATGGTACAATTAAACACTTCGTACCATTCTTTAGAACCATAAAATTTGTAAAATATGAAATGGCAAATTGAGTTATAATATCTAGGTAATTGGAAACATAACTCAATCTTTAAACATTCCTGATCTTTTCCTTATTTACTAGATTATAAACCTAATTTCTTTTTCAATTGCCATTTCTTCTATTTCCTTTCGACTAATTTTCTGACTGTATCGTACTCTGCACTGATATATGTAAAATTGTAATCAATTGCAATTATCATTAGATGGGTGAGCGGATTTTCATTTTGTTGTTGTTTGCTATTTGAAACGTAGGTGCAACAGATGAAAGAAAAACAAGAGAAAGCTATTTCGGAAGCATTGGTAGACACTGAACAGACAATCGCCGAGTTAAATCACAGACACGATAGGGAAAAAAATATTTTAGTAGAGGACAACACAAAGTTGCAAACGAAAGTCGAGTTTGTAAGTTGAAACAACAGTATTTAAAAAAAAAATGGACTAACTGGACTAATTCGTAATTTTAAACATCTATTAATAACGTTTTATTTATACATTGACCGCTAATCTCTCTAATTATTCGCCACTCATACGATAATCTGCTTGAAGGAGGTGACGGGTTCAAATATATTGTAATGGATATTATTCATTTCTTCGAATGTTGCTTGCTGAATGCGTTTAATACAGTGGCTCTGTTTTCATGATTATAGTTGACAGAATCAATGGGCCGGATACAATCGGAGCGGGCTTCGTTGGAGGCGGAATATGAACAGTTGCGAAGTAAACAAGATAGCTTAGGTCAATGGGAAACTCAATTATCAGAGATAATTCAGTGGGTCAGTGACGAGAAGGATGCTCGGTCGTATTTGCAGGCCCTTGCCACCAAGATGACCGAGGAATTGGAATATCTGAAGCATTCAGGTAAATCGGTGAAACTTGTAAATGTCATTGAACGAAGTACTAAATGTTGTGTTCGATGTAGGAGTTTCGAACACCGTCGGGGCTATCGACAAGAACTGGAGGAACAGGAGGTCGCAAAAGCTGGATAAGATGGAGCTGCTGAATCTGCAAAGCTCGCTGCAGTCGGAGATCCAGGCCAAGCAAAACATAAGCGAGGATCTGAGCAAAACGCGCGCCGAATTGTTGGCCGTACAAAAGTAAGAGTTTGTTGTTAAAAGTTGATGGAAAATGCTAAATTCAATTGCTTTCGTTTAGGGAACTGCGGGACGTTAAAAAAAAGAACGACATGCTGGCTATGGAGAACAAGAGCAAGGAGAAGCAGATGAAGGACCTGCAGCATCGACTGGATACCGGCGAAGGATGTAAGTACCGTTCAATTTACGTACCTCTATTAGTATCGTCTTGAATTAATATCTCTTATAAAGTCCGTATTTCGAAATTCTTCTGCTCAATAGTTTTGTCCTTTCTTTGATTATCATTTTATATAATTTTAAATTGAAAAAAAAACCTAGTAATCTTTTTGAGACGTAACGCAGATGGATACAATGTAATCTCTATATTAGCACTCCTAAGTAGTTAAGGTAGGCATTATTGGTAACAGTGCTTTATATTATGTGTGTTCAGTGGGTTGGTGGTTGAGGCAGCTGCCCCTTGTCATCGGCATCACATCCTGCTTCTGGGGAATCCTTTTACTGTTTCTACGTTTGTACGGTTGATACACACCATACATAATATGCAAATGAGAAAGAATGAAAAGAGAGTGCAAGAGTTAGGCGAACGAAAAGGTTATTTTATTACACACTAAATGGAAATGGAAGAGTGCGAAAGAGTGAGAAAACGAAAGAAAGAATTATTATTGGGGTGATTATTTACATTTGATTTGATTTTTTTTATTCTTGAATATATTATTTACTTTTAAAAACGAGAACTAATCATTGCAGATTGTGTTTGTGGAAATCGATTTGTACAGAGTGTGTAAATACGAACTTGTTGTTAATTTTTGATTATTGAGTAAAAACCTTATTGAATATATTATAGTCTACGGAGACGTACGTTTTTATTCCTTCATACAATTGCATAACCATGATTGCTCACACAAATGGATGATGGATACAAACTCTGTGATAAACTCATCTCATTTATTTTTTGGTTTGCAATTTATGCAATTTTTGTTCGGATCAACTATGTTATTCAGCTGTTAATAGATTAATAAAATTGTATTTATTACTTTGCATTTTGTTGTTAAGCGGAAAATCGATAAATTCTAGTCACAGCGCTTTCCTTTTTGTTTTGTATTCCGCTGGAAAAATAATACAAATTACGTTATTAACAATTTGCTAATCACTTGCAACTGCTAAACAAAGGTACACTATTTTTGAATTGTTAAATGAAGAACGTTTATAATTATATTATCAATAAATGATGAACGCATTTGTTATTTAATTCACTATATTTCTTCATGAAAACTGTAATCCTACAAAGTGTTTTAGACGTTAATTTTCTTTACATCAATTATTAAATGCGGTGTGGCTATGTGACCAACATTTCGCCTTCCAGTACGTTTTATAGTATATAGTTGTCTTGTCAGTAATTCATGAGATTTCTTAGAGAAAAATATAATTGGAATTAGCTGGTTAACCAATGGATTAGCTTAAGAGAACTAATTGAAAGTGAATCAGCTATACAACTTTTGTGTCGCAAACGATTCTAGAATATTCATACATTCATATTAATTACTCATTGCTTAGTTGTAACATCTAATAATTTTGTAATCTGTTTTCTCTTAATTTTGCTCTGTAAAACCTTAGACCAATAGATTTGTTTAGTTAGATCACCCCGTGCATTTGCATATTAGTCGAGTAGTGTATATGAAATATCTGTATATTAGTGTGTAATTAGTGTGAAAAAAACTTCCGTACACTGTTACATGCAGCAAGCGTTGGAATTTCTTCATTTCTTCGACGTCACATAAAGGGTTCGTTTTTACTGTATTTTCTTGATAAAAAAAACTGATATAATGTCATCAGCTGGAGCCTGAAAATATTTACCACTAAGCTTTATTCAGTGTATTTATTTTATTTCTTTTCTTTTTTGGTTTGTTTGTGAATTTTGTTAATTATTTATTTAAAAAAAAACATGAATCGGCTTGGAGTGCTAATATTATTTTTTAAATTTTGTTTCTACATATTTTATACGATCCTTTCGTGAGCTGCTAATAGTTTTCTCTTTTTGTTGTTGTTGCTGTTTTCTTAATCGTGTTTTTTTGTTGTTGTATACAATATGTGTTTTGTTGTTGGAGTTTGTTTTTAATACAATTTTGGGTTACTAAATGTGTTATTTTCATTGGTAGCAAATATATTCTGATAACTTTGTTGTAACTGTAACCACTACACGGATTATGTTATGGGAATGTGATTGTCATGTATATATTTGGTATCGATTTTCGGATTGTCGTTACATCATTTTTTTTTTGTATCTTTTGAATGCAGTTCTCGAGAGACCTTCGTCGCAGATGAGCTACCTGGATCACTTCCTGAAGGAGTCCAACACCAATCAACAGCACGGGCATCAGATCCAGTACGACAGTGGGTCCTTGTCGCAGGTGCTGTTTCCAGGAACTTCCATCGAATCCGAAGACGGCGACATCGAGGATAACAGAGCTCTAAGTATAAACTCTTCGAAGAGCAATTTATCCGAACTTAGCGTGGTAAGTTATTGTTGATGATCATCCTTGCAAATTACATTACTCACATTCACGCTTTGTTTCTTTTTTTTTAGCATGAGCAGCCTTCGCCCATGAAGCATAAATCTCATCAGTTCTTGGTGCGGACGTTCGTCAGTCCCACAAAATGCAGTCACTGCACTTCTCTCATGGTTGGATTGATGCGACAAGGAATGGTTTGCGAGATTTGCGGGTTCACCTGTCACACGGCTTGCTGTCCGCACGTCCCAAGCGTATGTCCCGTTCCGCCAGATCAAAGTAAGTTATTCCGTATCCTTGTAACATAAGTAACATTTCTTCTGTTCATTCAAATTTCTATTGTACGTAAATGCAACGTTGAGAATGTTGCTTTAATTATTCCATGGTACATAATAAATGTGTTTATTTTTCTACGCAGCTAAGAGGCCTTTGGGAATAGATCCAACGCGCGGCATTGGAACAGCCTACGAAGGTTACGTCAAGGTACCAAAAACTGGAGGCGTCAAGAAAGGTATTTCTATCCAAGAAAAGATTAATTTCAACTTCTACATCACTAGAATTTTAGGTTGGTTGAGGCAATTTGTAGTCGTGTGCGACTTCAAACTATTCCTGTACGATATTTCGGCCGATAGAAATGCTCTTCCCAGCGTTCACGTAGCCCAGGTTTTGGATATGCGAGATCCGCAATTTAGCGTTAGCAGCGTTAAAGAATCGGATGTTATACATGCTAACAAGAAGGATGTTCCGTGCATATTCAGAGTAAGTTTGGTTAACAATAAAACTGTTAATGATCGTTGTTAAAATATTGCGGTTTTTTAGATAACCACTTCGCTAATGGAGCCGCCTGGTTTGAGGAATTCCATGCTGATGCTGGCTGATTCCGAGGGCGAAAAGAACAAGTGGGTGGTAGCACTCTCAGAACTGCATCGGATCATGAAGAGGAATAATTTACCGAATACTACCGTGCTGGTAGCTCGTGAATTAGTCGATAACTCTTTGACGCTGTTGAGGAATACTTTGAGCGCCACGGTCATCGATCCTGATAGGATAGCTCTGGGTACCGAGGATGGATTGTATTGCGTAGATTTAGATACAACAGGTATTAACAATTTCAGGAGAAAATTATTTGATCGATGCTAATTTTGTTGTTGTTGCAGAGATTGCTAAAGTCGGAGATGGCAAAAAGATTTACCAGCTGGAGTATATTCCGCAGGAACATCTTCTTGTAGTGATTAGCGGCAAGCAAAGACATGTTAGATTAGTGCCTATAAGGGCTTTGGATGGCGATGAAACGGAGTGGATTAAGGTAGCGGAAAGCAAGGGATGCACCATTTTTACTGTAGGAGCACTCACGAGCGTACCCACTTACGGTATCTGCGTAGCCGTCAAGAAGCAAGTTAGTGTTCATTATTTTTTTTTATCAATTTATTTCAGTTTGCTTTCACGTTTTCGTTTATTGCAGCAATACACATCAATTATTATATACGAGATAAACAGAACGAGAATTAGACACAACCGTAAACGAGAGCTAGTACTTCCAGCCTGTGTTCAATCCATGCAGATCCTTTCTGATGGAAGACTGTGCGTAGGCTCACCATCCACCTTCACCATTTACAATTTACAGACTGATTATCCACCAATATGTGAGTAAAAGTTGCGCCTTTCCATCTACAAATTAGTTATACAATGTTTCTTTTATAGCTTTACTTCACCCCGAGAATCCTTTACACGCGACGCTCTCGATGAGCTCCGTCGACGCTTTAAAAGTAATCGAACTGCCACGTCACGAATTTTTACTAGTTTTTGGATCACTCGCTGCCTACGTGGACCAACACGGTAGGAAGTCCAGGGAGCGAGAGATGATGTATCCAGCAGTACCAACAAGTATAGGTAATTTCAATCAACGCCTCTCTTTGCGTATTATCGATCCTTCTAATGCGTTTATGGTCTCAGGTTACCGGGATGGTCATCTCATAATATACAGCGAAACCCATATGGATATCTTCAATTGTAGCAGCGGTGAATGGGTGCAGACGTTGAACGTGAAACGTTCTCGTCCGCTCAACGACACCGGCAGTTTGTCCGTTTGTGTTCTCAACGATCTCGTACACATGCTGTATCTGTCCAACATCCATCAGCACGAGGTTCTGAATCTGGACAACATCGTGCCGATCGACAGGGAGGGAAGGATTCTCCAGAGGACGCGTCGGAAGTTTTCGCTGCGGGAGGGAAACAAATCTCAGAAATTGTAAGATCACACTGATATTTTGAAAAGGCAGCATGCACTTACGTTTATTTCATTCTGCAGGAACGTTGATAGACGGTCAAAGTTGATATCGGGACCTACCAACTTCAACCATATTTCCCATATGGGACCTGGACAAGGTATTGAACGGCAGAGATTGATTGATCTTACGGTGGCTGCTGGTATGGCCGCCGGAGAAGCTCCTCATGTTCAACCAAGGGTAAGTTTTATTTATGTTTTTGATCTAGCATCATAGTCACATGCACATAGTCAAACTAAAGTTCAACTCATATTTTCACTTGAAAATTTATCTTTTTTACGTTATTTTAGTTTTTGTAGTTTTAATCTAACATATATCATCTGCACATCAATTCAAATGATGCAACTAAAATGCAACTCATTAATTAAATTATCTTTTCACTTGAAAACTTATCTTATTTTACAAGCGTTTTACACGTCTCTCAAGAACGTCATCTAAAGGATATTATACACATGTAATTACGTATAGAATAGCTTTTTTAATTTTGAAAAGCTTATAAATCAACGGACGCTAGTTTAGCATTCAATTGAATTAACCTATTAGGAACTTAATGTTGTATTGAATTTATGTTCTAAGCGCTTAATGGGTTAATAATAAGGCAAAATGTACATTCCTGAATTAAAAAAAAAACTTTTGGTTTATTTGATAAAATTTGTATGTTGGCTTAAGCTAGAAATGCGGTATTTTAAATACCGGTAATAGATTATTGATTAATTGGATATTTCAGTCTTCGAAATCAACGTTACCACCGAAGCACGGCGAGAGGAGACGTCCGGAAATCTCCAATCCGACGCCGATACGGACCGCTTTCCCCGCCTACAACGGCGCTCGTAGGGCCGCACCCCCACGACCTCGGGAACTTCCGCCGGCATTGCCCCGCCCATCGGACACTTCGCCGTCCCCGGATCCGGCGAGCCTCGGCAGCATGTCATCCCTGCACGACATCATTAAAGTAAGTAATCCAACTGCGTCTTATTCGTCAAACATTCCTCAAAATGTATTCGGAAAGAAAGAAATTGCCCATGATGATGACCTTCTATGATTGCGAACGATGAGCACGACTCGCCTAACTAATCAACGCTATCGTAATCTTGGTGCTCGGTGTCTAAAAGCCTACCACCGTAAACCCGATAGTACACGATGCGCACGTCGAGTC
>JAFMTC010000100.1:2056447-2086709 GCA_018845635.1 Nicrophorus orbicollis | reverse complement strand
CTTTGTTTTTTCTTTAATTGCCTTTAGTTGTCTTTAGTTTCCTTTAGTTGTCTTTAGTTGCCTTTAGTTTCCTTTGGTTGTCTTTAATTGCCTTTAGTTTCCTTTAGTTGCATTTAGTTTCCCTTAGTTTTTCCTTTAGTTTCCCTTAGTTTTTCTTTAATTTCGTTTAGTTTCCTTTAGATTCCCTTAGTTTCCTTTAGTTGACTTTAGTTTTTCCTTTAGTTCCGTTTTGTTTCCTTTAGATTCCTTTAGTTGTCTCTAGTTGCCTTTAGTTTACTTCCCATAGTTTCCCTTAATTTTCCTTAGTTTCCTTTAGTTTCCTTTTATTTCATTTAGTTTCACTTAGTTTCCCATAGAAATATAACGTAATAAAACCATTACGAAAACCTTCATAAAATAACAAAAATATTCAGTTTTGAAATACATAAATCACGTAAATAATGGCCATAAAAAGCACGTAAAATATGTACCATTGTGCAGCCTTCTCTAATTAGATTTTATTATGTACACTGCTCAGAAAGCATTACATGCATTGAATCGAAATCGTGACTTCTGTAATTGCAGCATTACGTAGAACATTTCGGTCCTTGTAACAGTACTACTAATTTCCCCCAAACTGCTCTCCTTTATTTAATTAGCACGTAAAAAAGGAACGGCCACTTCACATCTGAATCAATTAATTAACTAATGAACATTCTAAAATAAATTAAATTCAATGCAACATACAAAAAAAAAAACGTAATGAAACAGCGATCTCCACGCAAATTAAGCACATCTTGTCTTTTCGAAATGCTCTTGCATTACAATGAAGCAAAACTATACAAAACACTTTCTTCCATCATCTTCGTGTGCGTTCATCATTATTACGTTACGATCAGAACAATTTCTTTTGTGGGAATGCGTAATTTGCCTCTCTTCCTTTCTTCTTCTCCTCCTCCATGTTTCCCTTATTAAATTCAATGCATTTCTTCGCAATTAACGGTTCGATTTTACGAAACACTAATTACTCGTAATTGTACAGGAAACCGTTCCGGAGAAATGCAAAGTGGTGTTTCTCTATAAACATAAGCGATTTGCGAGGAAGGATTGTTGCAAAATGTTCGCACAATGCAAAACGTTTTCATGCATTAGAACAATGCACATTGGAAATATTGATGGGTCATTGTTTTACGTATATAAAGTAATTTATTGCATTCTACTTTGAAAGTGGCAATAACTATTCATTTTACTTTTATTTGTTTAATATCTAAATTAAAGCTAATGACTTTAAAATAACCAATTTATTAAGTTTGTATCTTACGATTCTTTTTACAAAATTTGATAATATGTTACTGGAAATCTGTGATAGTTATAAATGTAACGTATAGCATTAGAGTTCAAGAAAATGTCTTTGATTTTGACTATTAATTAGAGGAAATTCGTAAATACAACAAAGTGTTAACTGATAATTGTGTTGTCAATTATTATAGGGAAGTGTTTTAGGATTCAATTGCTTCGATTCGCAGCAAATAAAACAAAATGAAATGCTTTGTTTTCTCGATTTTTACACTTTTCTCCGATATTCTGAGCAGAAGTGTTATGAAATAATACAAATCAGCAAAACAGAAAACCGTTCGAATAAATGCATAATTTCTCTTCCAATTTTACGAATTTAAAGTAAGGTTCATCAACCACTGAATAAATTGCATCACCATATTTTCACCTGAACACTTCATGATTAATTCAAGTACCAATTTTTGTTTTGGCAAACGCTTTCTCTGTTTTTCATCGTATGCATACTCAATGTTTTTTTTTTTGCATTACTACCTTTTTAATTCTTCAAACTTTCCTGCGTTTTCATCCTACAATTCAATCTCGACTTGGTTTCGGTTCTCATCGTTTAAAAACGCATTATTTTCGAAACAGTTACCAAACAAGAGATATGTTTTTCTATTTTATTTATTAACTCTAAAATGTGAAGGTGTTTGCTTATACAATTCATTTGGACGAAAACGATCATATTTTTTTGTTGTTGTAAATAATGTAATTATCTTTCTCACTGATCCATGCATCATTTCACACTATTAAGTTTTTTTTTTCGGATGTGACTATAAATTACGTGTAAACATTCACAATAAAAGTATGAATGAGGATTGAAAGAATGGGGAACGAATTGATATTGCAAGACTTGCTTTTTTTTGATATATGAATGTTAAAAGTGCGTAAAAGAAGTAAGTGAGTGACGTGCAGGTAGGAATGGGCGAGATTTCTAAACGATACGTTATTTTGAGAAGCCACTTTTCTTTTTCGATATGCGGCAGATGGTCAAAAGAAAATATTTGACACGCTGTTGAATGTGTTCCGTGGTCCTTTTCTTTTTTGCTTTCGTTTCATAGTTTGTGTAAAACTGACCTACGATTCCTCCCAGCCTCTCCAAGAGTGACATTCAACAAGAGAATACTTGCAAATTTACGTAACTTCGACAAGTATGAGTCGCAAATAACTTGTATTGTTTTATTCAACAGACAAAGTACATTGAACTCATATCTGTTTTTGTATAAAAATGAATCAATTTACTCTATTTAAGATGTATCTTTTATACACAGCAGACAATACGAAAATAGCACAGCAATGATAGCTTCAGATGAAAATCCTATAATTGCATCTCAACTTCTTCAAGAAGAACTGAAGCTGCCTGAGGTATGGTTTAAGGAATGACGGATTCGAATAAATCAGTCAAAATCTGTATATGTTACCCTCACCTTAAAACGCGACACATTTCCTTTGGTCAGACTCAACAACAAAGTAATTCCATCGTCTTCAAGGGTGAAATACCTAGGTATGCACCTGGACTCAGGGCTGACTTGGGAAGATCTTATTCAGATGAAGCGGGAGCAACTTGAAGTCAAATTTAGGAAGTTGTATTGGCTACTTACTACGTGGAAACTAGCAACTGGAAAATCAATTGCTGGTGTACAAAGTGATACTAAAACCGGTTTGGACATACGGTATTCAATTGTGGGAAACTGCAAGCTCATCGAACATTAAAAAGATCCAAGTATTCCAATCTAAATATCTTAGAATAATCAGGTGCTCCATGGTACATCACTAATGGAATACAGAACTAATAGAATCACGGCACAAGGATCTGGGAATAAAGCAAGTGGAAGAGGTTACCAAGGACATATCTAAGAAGAGCACTGACAGACTTGATCACCATGACAACGCCCTTGCCATCAACCTACTGGACAACGGAGAGACAACAAGATGACTTGGATCTTCAATTTCGATGTAGCATTTAGTTGGCTTAATATTAAGATAATATTTAATCGCCTAGGAATGCTGACACTGGGAAACAAGTTCCTAAAGTCTACAATGACCTGATTTGCTAAATATTCTGTCGAATAGATTACAAATAAAACGTGACAAGATGTATTTTCTAAATTCTAATTAAGTAGATAAAGTATTCCGGTGGATTTGGATATAACATTTTAAGTTTTTAATACATGTACAAGATTCATTCTTACGTAAATAGCTACACTTTATAAATAATGTAGTCATATTAATAGTTAATACAGTTAATTGAACTTTATTTTTGTTCAATTTCTGCAGATTTATCAATAAATTGATTTCAAATTAAACATCTTCCCATAGTTTGAAAATAACGTTAGATGGGATCTTGTAAAGCATCGTTCAAACACAGCAGTATTTATAAATTCAGCTTTATTTATGGAAAAACTGTACCGAAGAAGCGGAAATAATAAAGAAAGTTCTTTAATTTAAGTTTTGCACAATGTGCACTCTAATTAATTTGTAATAAACACCACAATAATTGCAGGTTTCAAACGGATTTGCAGATTTTAGTTTTAAAATTGATGATTAATTGTTCCTGTTTCTTTTTTTCTTTTTGGGAGAAAGTTAATTAATGTTTGAAATGAAATATCTCGTTAGACGCAATTGCGAAACAGTCACCCACTTAATTGACAGCCATCAATTTATCAGTGGTCAAAGAAGAGAATGTTTACGTTTCGATCAAGAGAATGTGCGTTGTTTTTTTTTCAATGAATTTCGAGTTTTACAAAGAATAATTGTCTTTATTCGATTAAGCAATGGTACTACATTATAAATACAAAATAACAAACACAATAACAAACAAAAAAACAACTAAGTTTAAACAATAAATAATAGATTGGGGAAGAGTTGATTAGTTGTCCGACTTTTCTATGGGTTTACCGTTCTCGTCGATTTCGGTGGATGGGATCAGTGGTGGCATGAAGCCGTACTCCAGACGGACGTTCTGCTTGAAACTTTGCCTCGCGTTTCGTTGCTTCTGTTGGCCGTAAACGGGTTTCGGTGGTTTGAGGTCGGTGTAAGTCTGGACTGGATACTTTTGCGGGAGGTAGAACGTCGCAGGGGTTTTGATTGCTGGTTTCTGATTATCGCATGGTGGATAGTTCGGAGCGTACGATGATAGGACGATGTTATTGTTGTTGTTTTCTTGGGGAAGCTGCTGTTGGGGGTGATGGATGTTGGGGATAGGTGGTAATGCGAAGATATTGGCGAAGTTGGTTTGCTGGTATAAGTGTGGTAACTGGAGATGATTCAACTGGTGGTTTGGTAAGAGAACGCTGAGAGCTAATCCGGTTCCGCCGAAGGATTCCTCCGGTATCTTGTTAACGGTCTGATTGCTCTCGAGATTCTTTAGGTACGTCTGTTCGACGTTATCGGTAACTACGAGTTTCTGTTGCTTCTGGTAATCGAATTGTCCCTCTGCGTCTGTCTTCTGGATCAGATCGTTGCTCTCCACGTGGTTCTTCAGTTGAACCAAAGCCTCTGGTGTTGGTAAACTGTACTGGACCAGATCCACGTTGTTCTGAGCTTCGGCTTTGTTATCGCTCGTGATCTTCGATTGGTAATTTCCGAGGTAATAAGGCACGCTCTTCTGGATGTCGATGACCAATTTAGCGTCATTCGTCTTGTCTTTCGCAGATTGCAGTTGAACTCCGGCGTTGATTGGAGCCAGGAATTGCTTGCTGACCGGTCTCGGGGTTATCACTAAAGTCGGTTGGGTAACTTGAAACGAAGAGCGTTCGGTGCTCGAGAAGTAACCACTTTCGGAACTCAAATTGTTTTCCTCCAAATCAGCAACGACTATCGGGTCTTTGGTCAAACTTCCCTCGACATACTTCTCGGTGATTTGAAGCGTTGCAGGTGTTGTGCTCTCCGACGGTAACTCGCTCGAATTTTGATGCGTCTCCAATGAAAGTACATTGTTGATATTCAACACATCTTGTCCGGTCACGAAATTCCTCGTACTCTCCACAAGATCCTTCTCTTTAGTTATTATTTGCTCCTTTGCATTAATCTTAGTTCCGTATAAACCGGGATGAGGATAAGCGTTTTCGTAAGCATCATTGTTCGGAATTTCGCTGTGAGTCACCTTGTTGTAATAGGAGATTGGTCCACTCAAAGAATGAGCGTTATTAACAAGAAGTACGTTGTGCACCGGAGACGCCCCGTAAATTTCACTCTGAGTTGGGATCACCACGACGTTCTCTTGCGGTTGCTGCAAATGTCCGAAATAAGCTAACTGGTTGGTGGTGAATTGATCGTTTCCTTGCTGAAGATGGTGATTGGTGTAATAGCTAATTGCCGGTTTATCGGTTTGGCTCTCTTCCTTCTGATTGGTGTTAACAGCTACTTGCAGCAGTTGCTGCGGCTTCTTGTGGTAACTAAAGTAACTAACTGCTCCTTGACCATTCACATCTTGTCCTTCCTGCTTGTTAACAGTCACATGCTCTTGAGTTTGCTGATGACTGGTGAAGTAATTATACAACGGTTTAATTTGTTGCTTACTCTCGGTTATTTTGCTTCCGTACAAACCGGTTGTTGTTGCTGCAGCATTCGCCGATCCTTGATGAATGTTAGTATATAATCCACCTTTACTGGTCACTTGCTCTTGAACCAATTGGCTATTAGCCTTATCTTCCTTAACTTCTTGAATTTGATTAACAGAAGCGTGTTCTTGCACCAACTGTTGAGCTATTGGTTGATTACTGGTGTAACTGACGTGCTGATTTTGGTTCGTTTGAGGTTTGGAATAACCAAGCGTAGGAAGTACAGTGCTGATTATCTGCTCGTGAATCTCTTGCTGCTGATTGTTGTTCCCTTCAACTTCTTCTTTCAACTGCTGAGCCTTCAGCAAATTGGTATAATAACTGATCGTGGGAATTACTGGTTCTTGAATCTTCTGCTCATGATTCACTTCTTGAACAATCTTTTGTTCTTCCTTATTAATGACTTGCTCTTGCACCAATTGCTCAGCTTTAGGAACGCTGTTATAATAATTATCCACATGGTTATCTCCCTTTTGGATCTTCTGTTGGTTGCTGTAGTAGCTAATCGCAGCACCCAATTCTTGCAATTGATTACCTAAAGAAAGTTGCTGATGTTGATTGTTACTAACGACTGCTTGGTTGAATTCCGGATGATTGGTGTAGTAATTAACGATCGGCGCGATGCTGACAGTCTGCACTTGCTGCTGATGGTCATTCAAAACCGCTTGCTCTTGAATCAGTTTTTGTTGCTGTTGTTGATCCGATACTTCTTTAATCTTCTGCTGTTCATTACTGTTGACTAACACTTGTTCTTGAACTTTCGGTAGATTGTTTAAGTAATTAACAGTTGGTGCAGCTCCTTCAATTTGGTGACTATTAAGAGATAATTGTTGTTGATTTTTGTTGATTTCTTGTACCAATTGTTGTTCTTTGTTGGCATTAGCATAATAACCGATTGTTGGTACAGTGCCCACAATTTGCTCTTGATGACTGCTTACAGTTACTTGAGGGTTTTGTTGACTAAGGTAGTAACTTACAGTAGGCAGTACTAGATTGTTCAGCGTTAATTGCTGTTGTTGATTCAGTATTACTTGTTCTTGAAGATGCTTTTGCTGTTGCTTATTTATAGCTATTTGCTCTTGAATCTGTTGCTGCTGATGATCGTTCACCTCTTTAATCTTCTGCAGTTGATTGCTATTCACCGATCCTTCGTGCTGAATTAATTGCTGGGCTTTAGGCAGATTATTTAAGTAACTACCTGTTTGAGCGTTTCCTTGAATCTGGTGATTATTAACAGACAATTGTTGCTGATTCTTGTTGATTTCTTGCACCAGCTGTTGTTCTTTATTGGCATTGGAGTAGTATTCAATTGTAGGCACAGTGCCAACAACTTGCTCTTGATGGCTGGTTAAAGTTACTTGAGGATTTTGTTGATTAGCGTAGTAACTGACAGTAGGTGCTACTTGATTGTTAATTTGCTGATTCAATGTTACTTGATTGCTAATCTCTTGATGATTATTCAGTGATACTTGTTCTTGAATCTGTTGATTGCTGTTCACTGATACTTCCTTAACCTTCTGCTGCTGTTCATTAACAGCTGCTTCTTCTTGAACCACCTGTTGAGCTTTTGCTTGATTGCTGTAATAATCTTGTCCTTGCTGGTTAACATTTCCAATATTTTGACCCACTTGCGTTTGTTGATGGCCCGTGTAATAACTGACAGTCGGAACAGACGTCACGACTTGTCCCTTAACCTGCTGGTTAGCAAACTGCTGTTTTTGGTTACCAAATTGCTGCTGGTTGCTAAACTGTTGCTTCTGATTGCTCAAATGTTGCTGTTGGTTACCAAACTGTTGCTGCTGGTTACCGAACTGTTGCTTCTGATTGCTCGATTGTTGTTTATGGTTACCAAACTGCTGTTGGTGAAGATTCAACTTCGCTTGTCCCTGTTGCTGAGGTTTCTGGTGCCTCGTGTAATAACTGAAAGTCTTAACGGGATTCACGGCTTGCTGCTGATTGTGGTTGGAACCGTGCGGTTGCGGATGGTTCGTGTAATAAGAGACAGTCGGTTTCAAGTTCAACGTCTGTTGTTGGTGATTAATCTCCTGCCTTTGAGCTTGATTCACGTTCTTGTAGGTCTGCTGTTGGTTTTGATTACCCTGAAAATTTGCGTAACTGTTCACCGCTTTATTTCCGTTCTGTTGCGATCCGGGCGCTCTTTGGTAATTGTTGTTGCTCGGAAGATACGAGGTTTTCAGTTGCTGAATACCGGTCTGAGATGCTTGTTGAAAAGAAGTCTTAATCGGTGTCGGATTCTGATTCTAAAATAACGTAATAAGCACGAATTAATTAAAAACAAATCATTGACAAATATATATATATATAATTAATTGGAAACACATTAAGAATTATTCAAGAATTCAATTGTATAACATAAATGCAATAATTAAAGATATGCAATTTATTTTACATTAAATAATAATTAAATGATTTCAATTAGAATAAATGTTCATTAATATACACGCAATTTAAAATAAATTAAGCATTGTTTGTTAATGAGGTATGCAACCAAACTTACTCTTGGAATATGGAATATATAAATTATTATCAAGTAAGTAGAGAAAAATAACAAAATGGACTAAGATTCTCTAATTATAAACAAATGAATAGCATCTCTTGGAAATCAGGGCTAAAAATATACTCTTTCTATTGTAATAATACACTTTTCAATAGATGATTTATCAGTTAATAAATAAGTGGACCTTTGGAAGAATGTTAAGAGTCTATACAAGAGTAAGAGACATCCGCATAGAAAGTAATAGTTATTTAGAACAATTTGAGAGTTTAGAAGGTTCATTTTTTACCTATTTGTGACACACAAAATGCAAGCAATTAATCTTTGTTTGTAATTAACTTAAAGACATCAAATATTGATATTATTCACAATTTTGATATGAAGAGCAGTTTATTTTCATTCTAATTTAATTAAGTTTTTATCAATAATACAATTCTTGATAAAATGTTTAAATTAAATGAAAGTGCAGTTTTTAATTTAAATAATTATTGAAATATTATTGAAAATTATATTATAATATATGAATAATGAAAATCTTTGTAGAAAGTTGAAGATAAATATTCAATCTGTAAACGTTTTCATTTAATAATTAAGCAATAACATTGTATGAAAATAAATATTTAACATAATTTTTTAGTCTTTAAATGATTTTCTCAAGAGAAATATGGAGAAAAATGAAAGTAATTTCAAATGACGTTTATTTCATTTCATTAAACTAATAATTTACTTTCATACGAATAGTGTTTATTTTTACAAGAATTTCTCTGATAAATAATTTTTGTATATATCTGACTAATAGAAATAATAGTTAAAATATTAAACTATATTCGTAGAGAAAGTATTGATTTTTTAGTTATAGATTTAAAAAATTCTATTAATAAAACTAATTAGCAGTAATAATTACTTAAGGAATGATTTTCAAAGATATTTTGCGTTAATTATATAAGTTAATTATCTCAACTTATTATACCAAAAAAATTGAACAACATTGAAATCGATTACAATAATAGAAATCTATGCGATTGATGACTTAATTAAAAGCACATGTTACTTTGTTAATTTTTTAAATTAAACTTACAAAAAAATGAATGAAATGATATCGTGACATTCAAATTGTTTGTATTACTTTCCAATATGAAGATTTGCATGTAAATTAGACGAGAAGCGTATATCAAATTGTAATTATCGCTTTAGGTCAGTAAGTGTAGTGAAGTGTTTAATTAGGTTATATCTACGTGTGTGTGTTTGATTTTCATTTAGATGATTGTTACTTGGCAGATATTTGCATTTAGTAAAAGTATGGAATGTATATTTCGCTTGATTACAAGCATTCAAATAGAAAATTCTATAAATTTACTGGTATTAAGTTTCAATTTTATTCTAATGTTTTTACAATTTCTTTGTTTCGATAATTGTTATTTAGAAATACCTCATACAGTGCGGGTAATTGGATTCAATTATGTTTAACTTGTAAACAACTAAATTGTTAAAAAAGCCAGTAAATATTTCATTTTTATAATCAAAATATATTGGATTTTCAATATGATTATTACTATTTTACTCAATTCAAATTCAGTATGTTTTGAACATTGCAAAGCATAAACTTCATTGAAATCGATACTTGTTATTAAGTTTCGATAATTATTGTTTAGAAATACTTCACACAGTGCGGGTAATCGGATTCAATTATGGTTAACTTGTATACAACTAAATTGTAAAAAAAAACGACTAATTGAAATATTATCGTTAATATTTGTTGTAAATGTAACAAATTTTGTAAAGTAATAATCAAAATGTATTGGATTTTCAATATAACTGCAGTCTGTGTACTAATTTCCTAGAATTTGTTATTATTTTGCTTAATTCAAATTCAGTTTGTTTTGAACATTGCAAAGCATAAACTTCATTGAAATCGATACTTGTTATTCAGTTTCGATAATTATTGTTTAGAAATACCTCACACAGTCCGGATAATCGGATTCAATTATGTTTAACTTGTATACAACTAATTTGTAAAAAAAAAACGACTAAATGAAACATCATCGTTAATTTTTGTTGTAAATGTAACAAATTTTATAAAGTAATAATCAAAATGTATTGGATTTTCAATATGACTGCAGTCTGTGTACTAATTTCTAAGAATTTGTTATTATTTTGCTTAATTCAAATTTAGTTTGTTTTGAACATTGCAAAGCATAAACTTCCTTGAAATTGATACTTGTTATTCAATTTCGATAATTATTGTTTAGAAATACTTCACACAGTCCGGATAATCGGATTCAATTATGTTTAACTTTTATACAACTAAATTGTAAAAAGCGACTAATTGAAATATCATCGTTAATTTTTGTTGTAAATGTAAGAAATTCTGTGAAGTAATAAACAAAATGTATTGGATTTTCAATACGATTATTATTATTTTGCTTAATTCAAATTCAGTTTGTTTCGAACATTGCAAAGCATAAACTTCATTGAAATCGATACTTCTTATTTAGTTTAGTTTAAAATATGTATTAAGTTAAGAAATATGTTTGTAAATTTCGTGAAATTCTCACTAGATTTGTGTAAAGTTCAAAATGAAATAAGTATGCACATTTTGGTTATTTTATAATTTTCTGATTCCTTTCGAAGTAATTCAAGAATTTTGATCATTTTTACTAGATTTGTGTAAAGATCAAAACGAAATAAGTGTATTTATTTTAGTAGATTTCTATTTTTTGTTTGTTTAATCAAAACATGTACACCCATACCTCGTTTTACGGCCTAGATACGTTCCACGAAACTTGGCCGCAAAGCGAAAAGCCGTATAACGAATCAATTATTGCGCTTGCGCAAGATTGGCAACATGTAGATATATCGACATTGGAGAAGTTTCTTTTGCCGTTATAGCGTAACATTTTAGGCCGTAAATCGAAAATGTGTCTTAATTGAAGAGGTCTGTTATAGCGAAATGCCGTATAAAGAGCGGCCTTATAGCGAGGTATGGGTGTATTTCGTATTTAGTCAATTAGTATTAAGGTAAGAATGAAATGGAAATTAGTGATTGGCTTTTAGTAATTATGTGTATAGAAGATTTCTTGGTTTTTCAAGCAATTATGTAACTTTAATTGATTCCTATTAAGTAAATAGATTTTGCGTTTTTTTTTGTAAAGTTTTCATATCCTTCTCATAGATGTTGCTTACTGTTACTGTTGCTTAGTGGAATTGAATGAATTAGGTAAACGTTCATACCTTTTGGCTGTTTTGTAAAGCTTTAACTGCTTCTTCACCGAAAGCTATCTGCGTGGAGGATTTGCTGTGCGGACTGACGTTGCTGTATTCGATGAAAGGGTGGTAACCCCAATCGTCGGCCAAATATTCCACGGTTTGCTTGGATCCGACGCCTTGGACGTAGTACCTGAAACGATACAAGAAACAAATTGTAACAAAGTGAATCAAGAATACACATATTTTCGGTTATTTCCAGCAAATGCTTTTATAATTAATGTTAATATCGAGTGTGAGAGACGTCTCGCAATTATCTTTACCTTCCTAGCGCGTAGATACCCTCTCTTTGTTCTTGCTTTTCCTGCGATCCTTTCTCACCTATTATCTTGTACGAGTACTTGTATTTGGGCTCGGTCTGAAAACGTTTCGAAAACAATTAGAATTCCTGCAAACTCTTCTCATCGTTTCATATTCCACTCTCTGCTCTTATATGTTTCTCCGATTTCCCATTTACCTGATCATGTTTGGTCCTTTGGTGGTCGTTCGCTTGATAACCGGGAGGCGGCGTCGCAACAACGACTGTCAGTGTTAACAATGACGTTAACGCAATCTGGATCAGAAGAAAACTCAACAAATGACAACAAGAAAATAAACAACGACAACAACAACAACAACAAAAGATCGTTCATTCCAACGAAGACGACATTTCAAAAATAGAAACCGCATTTCAAGCGTCTCCAATGAAAGTCGCAATTAATAATAATTTTCAATTAATCGAGTAAATAGTTTCCACGAAATGAATAAATAAATAAACTTCTTGGACTTTCTTCGTCCGTGCGATTTGCATCTCGATGCGTGTGCATCTTTCTTCCTTTTTTTTTTAGGTGTAGAAACATCGAGTGTCGTCGTCGTTCCCATAAATTACGCTCACGGGTTTCGTTAATTAACCGGTTCATTCAAAATCCGTATCGACTTTCCAATAGTCTCCACTCCACTCTTCTACTCTCCTTCGGCATAATCTAGTTATTAACTTTTGCATTATCTTCAATCTTCAATTTTGAAGCACTACTGCTACTACTTCTTCATCTGGTAAATGCTCACTTTCGTTTCGAGTTATTTTTCTTTTCGTTTCTCGTCTTCTGCTGCTGCACAAATATTAACATTGCTTACGATGCACGCGTCCTCCAATCCAATCCAATCAAATCCTATCTTTTACTTTCAATTCCACATTAATTAAATTGACGATGCTTTCGTTTATGACTCTAACGCACATATTTGCAATTACTCGAACGGATCTTTAAACGAATAATTTTCAATAACTTAATTATTGAAATGCTTTAAAATATATCTAAATTTGTAATCATTTTCTCAATTAACATTTATATGAATTGAAAACATTGAATTTTTATCAATACTGAATGAATTTTCAAATTAAACTTGCTTTTCAAATGAAAAATTGAATTATATTCACAGTAATTTATCAAAATATTTGTATGTTTACGGTTGTAACAAACAATTTCTCTTTTTATATTAGTAATTATTGAAAATTGAAGTGAAATTGAAGTTTTTTATATGAATTATTCAAAAAGGCGTTTGTTTGTATGAAAAAAATAATTTGTTTATTATTAATTGTAGAAAGAATAACTTTTGTTTTCAAATGAAAAATGAACTACTTTCACAATAATTTATACAAATATTTGTATTTCATTGAAACATATCGATTTGTATCTTTAATTTATGTGAAATTGAAGATATTTAAGTTTTTTATATTAAGTTTATCAAATGTAATCAAACGTTTGTATGAAAACATTCATTTTGTTTATTATTAATTATTGAAAAGTCAATATTTTTCAATTAAAAATGCATTATTTTCACAACAATTTATACAAATATCTGTTAATTATTGAATATATATGTAAAATTGAACATTTTTTGTTTAATGAATGAAATTCAGAGTGATTTATTCAAATATTTATATTTCATTTACACTGAATTAAAAAAATATCGTTTTATTTATTACTAATCATTGAAAATATTGAAGAAATTCAATTCATCTTAAATTGATGTACTTTATATTAACATGTTTTAGTGTAAATTGATATTTTATACAAAATTATTAAAGAAAAACAACAAATAAGTTTCATATTTCTATCCAAATTATCAGCAAACAATAATGTATTCATACTAACTAAATCTATTATTAAATTAATTTGAAACTATTACTGTAAATATTATTGTCAATATAATCTGTCAATATATTGACAGAAGTCAACTGTCAATTGTGATTTTCACATTTGACATTTGAAAGATGTCACTTTTAGTAACAACGTGTCAAAATTAAACTATTTTTAACCTTGAATTACAAATACCCAAATCTTATTGTTTATTATTAAATTAAATTGATTATTTTTACAGAAAAATCTTAGTAAAATATATAATTTTGAATAAATTGATTAAACAAAGTCTCTATTATTAATAAATGTTTGATTATTGTTAGAAATTTGATAAAATAAAATAATTTTGAAGAAAACTTACGAATTTTCCAAATTAAATACTAACTATTCACTATTGTTTTTCATAATTATATCAATAATTATTTGATAAAACTAGCTTATTATTTCTATGGATTTTCTCAACAATGATTTTACTACAAAGAATTGATTTGAAAACTACATTTTATGTATTATAATCTTGTATAAAATTAAATTATTTTGATTATTTCTACCAATTTTAGATAAACAACGTTATTTTGATTAAACTTGCTATTATTTCTACTGATTTTCTAAACAATGCTTTTGAAAACTTGTTTGGAACTTTAATTTATTAATTTCTTACTTGAGTAAAACACAATTATTTTGATTAAAACTTACGATTTTTCGATACGAAATCTTGCTGATACACATCGCTTTTGTATTGTTGTTCTTGTTGTTTGATAGTGTTAAAATCAATGAAGAGTGGTACGCACCTGCAGTAACATGTTGCATAGACCGAAACTATAAACACACTGTGAAGAGATGCTGCAAGACTGATCTGCTTTAGAAATGCTATTGCCATTTCATACGGGTCCTTTCACCTGAATTATAATATCCCATGCGAATGTCCGACAAGACGAGAGGACTCACCGCCAGTTCATCAATATTCTAATTGGTTGCCGCAGGTGGGACTGACCCACCCAACCTTCTTTCTGCTTATTTTTTTGTTGCAATTTTGCTATTTTGTCAACGAAATTTTTCATTACAATACAACCGTAATAATCTTATGTCGTACAGCAACATTTGGTTTTACTTTCATCCAACCAATAAAAAAAACCGGTTACCAAAACAAAAAAAAACGAAACGAAGCATTTTAAGGAGGGAGAATTGGAATGAATTACAATCAGGTAATCCTTTCATTTATTGATTTAAATCATATTAATAACTTTTTTATTACTTCAAATGTAAAATTAAACTTTATTTGTATATAATTAAATAAATACCATTAACCTTAATCACTGACATTATGCAGATGACAGTTTACAATGACATTTGACATGTCAAAATGACATTTGGTTTAAGGTAGTTCTATCAATTAGGTACACCCATATCTCGCTTTACGGCCTCGATACGTTCCACGAAACTTGGCCGCAAAGCGAAAAGCCGTATAACGAATCAACTATTGCGCTTGCGCAAGATTGGCAACATGTAGATATACCGACATAGAAAAAAAGTTTTTTTTGCCGTTATAGCGAACCATTTTAGGCCGTAAATCGAAAACGTGCCTTATTGATGACAGTTTAAAATGATACATTCATTAAATAAAAAAAACAAATGAAAAGGAAATTTGAAGGAAGGAAAGTAATGACAATTATGTAATTTTTTCATTTGTTTTATATCAATTGTTTTGAATCGTTTAGTAAAACCATGCAAAAGAGGCACGGTACAGATGACAGGTTAAAATTGACATTTGACATGTCATTTTGTTTTCATATGTAACCATATTAAATATAATATTATTTATTACATTTTTTGGATAATAATTTAGCAGAATTCTGTAATTTCTGATACTTTTTACATAATGTTTGAATTAAAATAGGAAATGTGGGTGAGGTCCAAACATTCTTCAATTATTCAAATCACCCACAAATGAATGAAGAAAAAAAAAGGAGAAGAAAGTCTCGTAATCCCATAAATTCCAACGTCCCAATAATCCATTCTGATCTCGTTTTATTTAACGACGTTAACATCGTACAAAGTTGTATATTTTTTTAAAATTTATTATAGCGAAATTCGTTTAAAAAACGACATCATTGAATTATGTTTCACTTGTATTATTTTTTTTATGTGAATACATAAATTGTTCGACTTTCTATTCAATTTTTACGTACGACAAATGATTATAAAATATGGGTGGTGACTGCGTTTCGCAACAACCGGAATTGGAATCGTTTCATTTGCAAATTTATTTGGTTTCGTTGGATTATCTCTTTCATTATTTAGATTGCTTTATTCAATTTCGATTAAACGTTATTCAAACGGATCGAAATGAATGTAAATTTTGCTTTTTAAAAATAGAAGGGTTTGTAAATTAGATTGCATAATAAAAAAAATGAAATGGGATTAAATGTAAATCGAATTTTAATTAAATGTTGCAACATGAATTGGTTAATCAAAATTGCACATTTTATGGTTGTTGCAACAATTTTTCTACTCTTAATTGCAAGAAATCTATCAGATACACAATTGTATCTATATATTCATTTTGGACTCTATCTACTCGTATTTCATATGCAATTTCAATTATCTTCTTGTTTTTATTGGTTTTTGAGAAAATTGTGAAAAACTGATGAAGTCTTCTTGATCAATATTTATTCAAAATCAACAGATAATTACAGGATATCCATGAAAGTTACAATTATATATATACACTTATTTTATACTCTAATTACTTGTGTTTAATAAGTGTATTCAATTATTTTCTTGTCTTTAGTGGTTGTTGAGAAAATTGTGAAAAACAGATGAAGGTTTTTTGATCAATATTTGTTCAAAATTGACAGATAATTACAGGATATTCATTATTCAAAGTTCCAGTTATATCTATATTCTCATTTTGTACTCTAATTACTTGTGTTTAATAAGTATATTCAATTATTTTCTTATCTTTAGTGATTGTTGAGAAAATTGTGAAAAACTGATGAAAGTCTTTTGATAAATATTTGTTCAAAATTGACAGATAATTACAGGATATCAATTAAAGTTCCAGTTATATCTATATACTCATTTTTGTACTCTAATTACTTATGTTTAATAAGTATATACATTTATTTTCTTATTTTTAGTGGTTGCTGAGAAAATTGTGAAAAACTGATGAAGGTTTTTTTATCAATATTTGTTCAAAATTGACAAATAATTACAGGATATCCATGAAAGTTCTAATTAAATATATACACTTATTTTGTACTCTAATTACTTGTGTTTAATAAATATATTCAATTATTTTCTTATCTTTAGTGGTTGTTGAGAAAATTGTGAAAAACTGATGAAAGTTTTTTGATAAATATTTGTTCAAAATTGACAGATAATTACAGGATATCAATTAAAGTTCCAGTTATATCTATATACTCATTTTGTACTCTAATTACTTGTGTTTAATAAGTATATTCAATTATTTTCTTATCTTTAGTGGTTGTTGAGAAAATTGTGAAAAACTGATGAAGTTTTCTTGATCAATATATGTTCAAAATTGACAGATAATTAAAGGATATCCATGAGAGTCCCAATTATATGTATATGCTTATTTTGTACTCTAATTACTTGTGTTTAATAAGTATATTCAATTATTTTCTTGTCTCTGTTAATTATTGAGAAAATCGTGAAAAACTGAAGACACTTTTTGATTGTAAAGCTTTAATATTTCCTCACAAACTAAATATATATATATATATATATGATAATAAACAGTTCATGTGAAATGATTGAGTCATACGGCGTCTCAGGTAATTTGCTACAATTAAAAGAAAGAACTAAGTGAACAAACAGTTATTCCTGTTACGTGTTATTAATGTAATAACTCAATTTTCGTCTTGCAGGATCCGGACGCGTTAATTAGCACAAGACGTGCGTACACACATTTCCAGGAGAAATCCAGCATCTTCATCTCAATTGATCTCATTAAATATTGCAACTACAAATCATTCAATATTCACGCTAATTAATGATATGCTTGAAGCAATAAACTTGTGGGAAAATACCCCAAGTTTACTCAATTAATTACATATTTCTTAACCACTTTAAACATGTATAATTTACATAATAATAGTTTTAATGTAGCTTTGGTATCTTCTGAAATATAATTAAAAGAGACGTGTTTAATCAACGAAAGATTCAAGTAAAAACTTCTTGTAGAAATTGATAAAATTATTGCTCAAATTTTGGTTTTATAAAGAGTTTTCATATCTTAGTATCTTCTGAAATGTAATGAAAAGTGATGTGTTCAAACAGGAAAAGATTCAAGTATAAATTACTTGTAGAAATTGATAAAATTCATGTTCAAATTTTGATTTTATAAAGAGTTTTCATACCTTAGTATCTTCTGAAATGTAATGAAAAGAGATGTGTTTAAACAGGAAAAGATTCAAGTAAAAACTTCTTGTAGAAATTGATAAAATTATTGCTCAAATTTTGGTTTTATAATGAGTTTTTATATCTTAGTATCTTCTGAAATGTAATGCAAAGAGATGTGTTCAAACAGGAAAAGATTCAAGTAAAAACTTTTATAGAAATTGACAAAATGAATTCTCAAATTTTGGTTTTCTAAAGTGTTTTCATACTTTTGTATCATCTGAAATGTAATGAAAAGAGATGTGTTCAAACAGGAAAAGATTCAAGTATAAACTTCTTGTAGAAATTGATCAAATTCTTAGTATTTAAAATATGAATATATAATTATTTGATGTCAATTGAAATATTAACTTTCCTTTCTTTCTTATTTTTTTTTCTTCTGAATGAAATGAAATTCGCTCTTCTCGATTTAAGACACAATACGTTATTCTTGTTGCTCATTAACACAATAGCCTAATTAATGATGTTTCGTTGCAAGTTGCTGTAGTTTTTTTTTGTATTTTCTCCTCTATCATAAGTTGCAAGCTGGTATTATTATTACAATTCATCTTGATTCGAAATCGATTTTCTCTAAAACTCATTAATATTTTGAAACTGTTACACAACTGCTCAAACACTTTCTTTAAATAATCTATATATTTTATTTAAATTGATGTTGAAAACATTCGTATCATTGAAAATATTTGGTTTTTAGAGATTTTCTCGATAACCACGAACAATGGTAAGATGATTGTATATGCATATTAAACTTAAGTATTCAAAGTGTAAAATGTATATTCAAATATGATTATGAATGTTATGAATTTCCTGTAATACGCCTATGAAAGTTTCACTTTTTTTTTCTTCTAATAAAAGTATTTAAAACAGTGAAACCCTTAAGAATCTTATATTTCTATATACTTATTTATTAGTCGGAATACTTGAGTATAATATGCATTTTCAAATAACTATTTATTGTTATTGGTTATTGAAAAAATGGTTAAACATTGAAGACAAGTTTTTTTTTTAGAATTTTTTTTTCTAATTTGGCAGAGAATCTCTTATGGTTTTAATAAGAGATACAACTATGTCTTTATACTCATTTCAAACCGTTAATAAATGAGTTTAATTTGCATATTCATTAATTACTTAGTTGATAGTACTTTGATGAGAAAATTGTTAAAAACTAAAGACATTGCTTTCTAGATTACTTAAAAAATATTTTTCATATTTGACAGCAAATTACAGGTAAACCATAAGAGATACAACAATATCTATATACTCATTTTATACTCTGAATATTTGTATTTTAAGTGTATATTCATTAATTACTTAGTAGATAGTAATTGTTGAGAAAATTGTTATAAACTAAATGAATGCTTACAAAATATTTTTGAAATTTCACAGTGAATTACAGGAAAACCACAAGAGATACAACAATATCTATATACTCATTTTATACTCTGAATATTTGTATTTTAAGTGTATATTCATTAATTACTTAGTAGATAGTAGTTATTGAGAAAATTGTTATAAACTAAATGAATGCATACAAAATATTTTTGAAATTTGACAGCGTATTACAGGAAAACCACAAGAGATATAACAATATCTATATACTCATTTTATAGTCTGAATATTTGTATTTTAAGTGTATATTCATTAATTACTTAGTTGATAGTAGTTGTTGAGAAAATTGTTATAAACTAAATGAATGCTTACATAAAATATTTTTGAAATTTCACAGTGAATTACAGGAAAACCACAAGAGATACAACAATATATATATACTCAGTTTATATTTTGAATACTTGTGTTTTAAGTGTATATTCATTAATTACTCAGTAGATAGTAGTTGTTGAGAAAATTGTTATAAACTAAATGAATGCTTATAAAATATTTTTGAAATTTAATAGCGAATTATAGGAAAACCAAAAGAAATACAACAATATCTATATACTCATTTTATACTTTGAATACTTGTATTTTAAGTGTATATTCATTAATTACTTAGTAGATAGTAGTTGTTGAGAAAATTGTTATAAACGAAATGAATTAATACAAAATATTTTTGAAATTTGACAGTGAATTAACAGGAAAACCATAAGAGATATAACAATATCTATATACTCATTTTATAGTCTGAATATTTGTATTTTAAGTGTATATTCATTAATTACTTAGTTGATAGTAGTTGTTGAGAAAATTGTTATAAACTAAATGAATGCTTACATAAAATATTTCAAATCTGACAGCGAATTACAGGAAAACCATACGACTCAAAACTATTTCGTTATACTCATTTTGTACTCTAAATAATTGAGTTTTATATATACATTTATAAACCAGTTAGTGGATAGTGGTTCTTGAGAAAAATGTTTTAAACTAAATGAATGCTTACAAAATATTTCTCCAATTTGACAGCGAATTATAGGAAAACCATAAAAGCCACATCTATATTTATACACACATTTTAAACTGTGAATTATCGTGTTTAATATGCGTATTCAATTATCTTTTATTCGTTCATGGTTATTGAGAAAATCAATAAAAACACTTTTGTGATCGTTTATTTTCAATATTTAAATAAACTTACATACATACATTCAATTTATTCGATAAATTATCAATTGCTGAGACGCTTTGTAAATAATGTATAAGTCGATCAATTCACGTAAACGGTTCAGAGAAATGATGCATGCAAATTGGAATGGAAGTTTGCAGATTTATTTTTACTTTTTTAACAAGAATCGCTTAGATGTATGTATTAGGAGCATGCGAAACTTTCCATCGGGAATTGAAGTGAGGAATTTTCGCAGAGATCCGAAGAAATTTGTATGGAACCTCCGGACTGAACGGAGGAACGGACGAGACAAGAGGTAAAAGTATTTTCGAGGTGTGATTCGTGAAATTTAATATATGTGTGTGTGTGTGTGTAATACGTCTACGAGGATATGGGAAGGTCCGGCAAGATTATAAAAGTGAAAATGATGTAAAAAGTTGATCCAGTTAAGAAGTTTTCACTGATCGCCGATAGAAGTATGCCAACCTTTCTACATGTACTCTCGCATACAAACGTCTACTACAACTGCTTTAAACACACTTCCAATAGTAAAATAATGGTTAGTCGATATTAATAATATACGTGTAATTACAGAGAAAACAATTATGTTCGTTTTGTCAAAGCAACAACAAGAAATTAAACAGAAAAACTAATCTAAACAAAACTATAATTTGAATAATTGCAAAAAGCAATTAGAAGATATGATATGAAAATCAGCCTTCGGCATTTTTCAAACACAACTGCAATTAATTATAAATAATCGAAACATAATTTTGTTTTACTTTCTCACTCTATATATAGGGATTCGTAGAAAGTATGTGTTGTCCGTGTTATATAACACTCTTAATTGAATCCACTTGCATTTGATGGATTTTTATCTATTTTGCGCGAAAAGCAGGTGTATCTCAAATGTATGTATTCATCACAAGAATTGCTAAATCTTAAAAAGAATTGGCCGACGTTTTCGGTTTTCACTTTCTTCATTTGTTTTCACCTCTCCGTGTTCGTTAATCTGCTCTGATATGGGCGGATCGGATTCCACCTGTGGGCGCACTTTCGGAAATTCTCTGATGCAAAGTTTCGATCCAGTTCAACGTAATCTTCGGTTTCTTCTGTTTTCATTTTTGGATCTTATGGAGGATGATTCCTCATTATATGCAAATTTTGTTTAATATTATATAAGAGATTGTAAATGCATGTAATTATTTAAAATTTGTACTTAATGGTAACATTTATTTATTATATAAACAATGTTTCTTCAAATTTGACAGTGATTTAAGTCTACATAGCTACACACACGTTTTAAACATTTATTTGTCGTTAAACTTCAATTTTGAAAGTGAATTACGACTAAACTACAAATGATAAAACTATACTAATATATTTGTTTTAAGGAGTGTCTATTTTGCTTTAAATTGAATGCTTAATTATCAATTTGTCTCTAACAGTTTCGGAGATATAAGCTAAAATGAAAAGAGACTGCTTAAAAAACGATTCATCAACTTTGACAGTGAATTATAGCCAAATGGAAAACGATAGAATAATACCAGTTTTACGTTTTAAAGAATGATTATTTCGCTTTAATTTGAATGCTTAATTATTCATTTATCACTAATAGTTTTTGAGATATAAGTTAAAATGTAAATAGACTGCTTTTTTTCGATGCTTAATAAACCATTTTTTCAACTTTGAGAGTAAATTACAGCAAAACGACAAATGATAGAACTATACTAATACATTTATTGTAAAGAATGACTATTCAGCTTTAATGTGAATGCTTAATTATTAATTTGTCGCTATTAGTTTTCAAGGTACAAGCAAAAATGTAAAGCAACTGCTTTTCTCGAAGCTTTAAAAACCATTTTTTCAACTTTGACAGTGAATTACAGAAAAACGACAAATGATACAACTATACTAATACGTTAGTTATAAAGAATGACTATTTTGCTTTAATTTGAATGCTTAATTATCAATTTGTCGCTATAAGTTTTCGAGATATAAGCAAAAATGTAAAGATATTGCTTAAAAAAACATTGTTACAAATTTGACTGTGAATTACAGCTAAAGGACAAACGATACAACAATACTAGTACATACGTTTTAAATCATGATTATTCAGCTTTAATTTGAATGCTTAATTATTAATTTAACGCTATTAGTTTCCGAGATATAAGCTAAAATGTAAAGAGACTGCTTAAAAAATCGTTTCTTCAATTTTAACAGTGAATTACGCCTAAGTACGCCTAAACGATACAATATTGTCAATATATACAATTTAAATAGTGAATGTATAAGTTTCGTTTGGTAACTCAAAATATAATTGCTCGTGCATTTTTTCACTGAAACTGATAAAAGAAATTGAGTTATTTACTGACACCTATGTAAGTAAACTTGAAAGTCCGGATGTTGTGCAATTGTTTTCGCAGGTATTTCCTTAATCGCTAATCCCTGAGTTTCCTCGTTACCTAATTCAGCTGTATGCACCGTTCTTGTTTCTCTCGAGATCGTTGCTATTGCATCAAACAATTGTTTGTTTGATTTCATCCGGACTAATTGGAGTGAGGTGCATTTCCATATTCTATTTGTAATTTGTTACAAGACATTAAATAAACAGACTAGATGTTGAAACATCTAATTAAAATTTTGTATACAATGAATTATTTCAAATATTATAATTATAATTAAGTTAAAAAGACCTATGGTCAATAGCCCTTTGCAGTAATATAATTTTACAATTTTATAATTGTTGTTGCACTAAATGTTATTATTATTTTAATTAGAATTTGGAATTACATATGAATTATTCGAATGGAACATAAATTACTAAAAAAAAACTTTGCAAAACTTTTTCACTAAAGGATGTTTGGTTGCATACAAACGGTGTGTGATATGTTACTGTTACCATGGTAACATCTATTTAAAATTTACATTTTAAATATTTAAGTGATTTAACAATTGAAGAAAAATGAAACAAATGAGGTTTTTTTTTTGAGAAAAAATATATTTGTATAAAAATAAAGAGTGTTTGTACATTTCTGCAATAGATCATCAATAAACTAAGTGCTAAAACGTTACTAAAATAAAAGTAGAATTATTTGTTAACTATGAATGAAAGAAAAACTGTGTTCGCATGATGAATCCCACTAATAGTATAAAAGATTCGCTTTGTATACAAAACAAACATCTAATTGATCTATAAAATGAGCAATTTGGATTTATGTACATAGGTGTTGGGTTACGTTGCATGAACTAATTAGGACTATTGATGAACCGTTGAACCTAATTTATACTATCATTGAGGCTCCATTCTTCGGATTAAACACAGCGATTGCAAATTAAACTAGTTTCGTAAAATGGCCGTTGAAATCTGAGAGATTCTTCGATTCTATGGAGCTCCGTACGCGTTGCTAGGTTTAGCTTTGTTTCCGAACCCGGAATCTGCGTAACTGTCGTAACTGTTGCTATTGGAGTAATCTTTGATGGATACCGAACTGGTAGCTCCGAAGTTAGAGTTGGCACCGGCGTAGTGGTTGTTGATGGCAACGGGGTTTACCGGAGCACCGTACTGGTTGTTCAAACCAAAATTGTTGTTGTTGTTTACTCCGAAATTGTTGTTGTTGTTGTTATTACGGTTGTTATGGTTATTGTTGTTGTTGCTGTTTCCGTAGGTGTTGTAGACGGTGTTCTTGTTTCCGTTGTTGTATTGGTCCGGGTATTGAGCTTCACCCTCGTACCTTACGTCAGCATGGAATCCGGTCTTCCAGTCCGCGTAATAGGTGACGATTTGGGTTCTTCCGTCTGGTAAAGCCACCCTGTACGATCCAGTCACCTGGTTGCCATCGCTGTGCTCCTGGCGGTTGTAATTGGTTCCGGTGTAGTCGTCTTTGACCTGGTACCCGAATTCGTAGGCTTTGGGCTGAAATTCAATCGACAATACATCAAATACCTTCAGGTTTATTTCTATTTGTTTCCTCCTACCTCTCCATACTCGTGATGATCGTGGATGGCGTTGTAGTTGGGATTTCCGTAGCTGCTTATTGGCGCGTTTCCGTTTATGCCCTGACCGTTGTTATGGTGATAACCTCCGTTGTTGTTATTAATATGGTTGTTATGGTTATTGTTGCTTCCAAATGGAACTCCGTATTGGGGAGACGGGGGTTCGCACATAACGACGGCCACTGACACAAGAACCATGCAAGACAGCTGAAAAACAAATACAAATCAAGTTAGTCAACCAATCAAAGTATTGTTACAAGTTATTTTGTATTAAATAATATGAAAAACTGATATGTCAGTCCAAGAAAAAAAAAACTGAAACAAAGGTAGGCCATGTCAAAATTTGACGTTTCTTTCACTTATTTATAAATTGACAACTATAATTATTTGGTTTTGACGTTAGTTTTTTTTTAATGACAGACAATCGTGCAGTGATAATATAGTTCTTTCTAAAATTTGCAAGACTTTAAGTGATGAAATTGTTCGTTTTGCAACAGTTTCTAAATGGATTATTGAATGTAAACGCCGTTGTTAAAGTATACAATGTGGTGCATCGTTACTTTGGTAAGTTACAAATCAGAATTATTGTTTGATGCTGTTTTTCACCATAAATAATTTCACAGTTAATTACAATTCAATGACAAATGATTCAACTAATATATAATATTAGAAAAGCCTTCAGAATTGTTACATAAAATAATTGTTTCATGATATTTTTCACTATAATTAGCAATGTTAACATTTAAGTAACATGTAAATCAGTAAAATACAATTGATTAATACGACACAACATTGATCCACAACACTTATTGCTTAACTTATTTGAGTTCCCAAATGATACAGTGAATCTTACAATTATTTTCTTCTCTTGAGAAAGAATGAGATTATGTTAACTTCGAAGGGAAGGGAAAAAAACACCATGTAAATATTAGTACAATGGATTGCTTAAATCGATGTAATTTACTCTTGCAGCCAGAAGAAAGAATTGCGACAGTCTAATTGATGGGCTAATTTCGCAACCGGAGCAAATACAATGACTCAATTTAGAATGTTAAGTCATTGCGCAATGGCAATTACGATTTTGCTGGATATTCACAATTGAATCATTTGCTTTAATCCAAACATCATCAACAGTAATTGCAATTGATTTGGATATTTGCAATTCAATCATTACTAATTCAACAGTTAGTGTTAATGTTAAACTTGAAGTTTAATTAACATTTATGTTAAATTGGATATTTACAATTGAATCTTTGCTAATTCAAGTTTGATTAATTTGAATAAAACAAAAATTAGTTTACTTTAGAATACATATTTACAAAATGTTGTAATTAACAAATAATGTAATGTTAATTAATTTTCTGAACGAAGTTGATTGTATTTTTACTTGTTAATTAAAATTTGGTTTAATTTAGGTGTGTTAAGGGTACGTACCTTGAGTGAAATCATCTTGGTTAGTTTGTTTTTGGGAGCCCGGAGCTGCTAATGTTCAATAGATTAGTTGAAGACGAGTACTGATGAGATGTGAAAAAATATTTGGTTTATATACGAGACGCGCACATTTGGCAATCCATTGTCTTTTATCTAAGTAGAGTACTTACTTTTACCGGGAGATTTCCTCCCACGCTTGCTACGCGCGCTTCACAAGCAAAACAAAAAGAGAGCGAAGATTCTTCGGTTGTTCTGTTTTGTTGTGCCGCTTTACTTATTATTTCATTTTACGTAATTCGATGAATATTCGCTTCGTTGTTTCTCCCATTCAGTTGTTTTATGTATACATACACACACATATATACATATACATTCTTTTGTTTTTTTTTGTTGCTGTAAATTGGCCATTCTTCTTAAGGAAATTCGGAAGATCGAAGCGCGCGAAAGAAGCGAACCGAATCCCAATTAAATATTGTTTTAAGACGAGGCTTAATTAATGCGATTACCCACGGTCGGTGTGGCAAGAAGGAGACGAAGAACAACAAGACGTGTCTTGCGATTTGCGTAGTTTTGTATGAAAATTATACGCTACATTTGACTTATTTGCGCTGTGGAAACTGGCTATTTTATGTAATTTCTTAACATAACATTTAAATGTTGTGTGCATCCACCGACAATGCGTGTAATGTGCAACGTTCGTACGAGCAACTCTTATACACATTAATTAGTGCAAAATAAAAAATAGTGTAATTGTTAGGTAAATGTGTGTAATTTGTTTTGCGGTTACATAAATACGCTTATTCTTGAATCTCTGCAGTTGCTGTAATATTTTAAGAACATTATTTATCAGAACATCGTTCATTCGTTGTTGAAATTTCCTTAATTTTTTGGAAATTTGAATATTAAGGCACTTTACTGTAAGATGACTTATTTAACTTTTTATATTTTCCTACCGTCATATACTCATTTAGAAATTCATATTTGATTTGTTAAGATACTTTTTTCAAATGTAATTAAATAGATTTATTTTTACTTAGTAAAAAATTGAATGTTAATTATTGGGTGGTTCGAAAAGTCATTTCGCTTTTTCCGACAAAGGATTTAATTGTATTATTTTGCTGTTCAAGCAAGACAAGTAAGAGAGAAGATGCATTGACAGGATGCCAAAAGTGCTAAAATTGGTTTACAAAATATCTTGTTGAAGATGTGCCATGTTCTGAAAGTTCATTTGAAGCTTATGCAGACAAAATATAGGAATTGATTGATGCAAACCGCAGTACAACAACTAGTGAGATCGTTGTGATATTAATTGTATCGTATTTGTCCGTTCATGATTATGAGAAACGCCTTGGTTTCTCATAATCATGAACGGACATTTCAAAACATTGATTCAACATGTTCTTACTGAAAAAAAATGAAATACTTCTGTTACGGTTGCAACAGGAGCATACTTTTCATCAGTTTTCAGTTTGAATTTAGTGTCAGAAGCAGCAGTTGCTGTCAGTACAACATTTCCTCAAGTTTTTTGAGCAAGTGCATATTTCAAACTTAAGGGTAGTTATATACACTAAGTTATATACACGTTAAGTTAGTGTAGTTCTATCGGTTGAATCTGGAATATCAATGAATAAGAAACTTAACAACACTACCAATACAAATGATAAAGTTCTCGTTCGATGATACCGGAATTTGTTTCTCAATCATCAAGAAAATGATAAATTTTTGAAGCGAATCGTGTTCTCTAGATTTGGCACTTTCTGTTTATTACTTTTTCTGGTCTCTACATGTTTTTCAGATGGAAAAAAACCTTTACTTCATATTGGGACGTCTAAAATTATAGTTTTTTTTTGCCAGTGGAGATCAGAAGTTGTATGAGCGTAGAATTATGGTACTACCAGAAAATGGCAAAAGGTATTGCATCTAAAAAAATCGCCTTTAATTTTCACCGAAAATAACGAAATGATTTTCCGAACAACCCAATATTACAAAAAGTAGTTACAAGTATGTGATTTCATTTTTTTAAAATAATTTTGTTGTTATACTTTATATACTTACTGAAAAGTTAACGGATTATTTATTATTTCTGTGAAATTCGTTTTTTACGAAAGAAAAGTTAAAAATTTAAAGCTTTTTATTTAAAAAGAGAAATCATTATATTTTTTAATATAATTAACTCTTTATATTCTTATATCTTCATTCAGTCATTTATTAGTATTATTATTTGTTATTTTAATGTAGTTTCTTTGTAAATGCGAACACATTGCTTTTTTGAAAGGTTTATATAAAATTAGTAGGAATGTGAATGTTAATTATTTAAAAGAGTAATCACGCTACAATTGTGTGAAATCTTCTTTTATTTTATGTATATTCTTATACTTTGTATACTTGTTTAATAGTTAATGTGTTCATCTTTGTTTCTATGAAATTTCTATGACTTCAATCTGAAGACAATGTTTAGTTTTTGGGAAGGAAATTTGAAGTTTGAATTTGAAAGCTAATTATTATAAAAAGTAGAAATGTTAGAATTATATTAAATCATTATTTATCCTTTTTATATTCATGGTAAATATATCTGGTATTTTTGTGTAATTTCATCAAAATCAATGTATTAAAATTGATTTTGATGAAAGTTTATTTAATTAGGAAGAATTTGTTCATAATTTACAATATACTTATTTAATAGTTAACGTATTATTGGTTGTTTATGTAAAATTTGCTAAATCTGAAAACTTTGTTTTTTTTTTATCAATGTTAATATTTTATTTCGAAATATTTAGTTGTTTTCATGTAATGTAATCCATTCTGATTTTTTAATTTATTATTCAGTCTTATTTGAAGCATTTTTTACTAATTACAAATAATCCAAAAACATACAATAGGTAACCAAACGTACACGTTTATGTAAAAGCTTATAGAAGAATCCGCGTGGTGCGTTGAAATGTAATGAAAGTTTGAATATACTTTAGTCAGAGGATCGCATTGTTTATGAACTATTTTGTTTTTATCTAATTGTCACAAGTAATATATAAAAATATTCTCTTACATATAATTATTTGTAAAGTAATCTCACAATTAATTAAACAATTAATTAATCGGTTACAAAAATTGTTAAACACTATTTGATTAGCTCACCAAATTAACTTCAATTGGATTTGATTATGTGTGACAGTTTGCTAATCATTGTAATGGCAACCTAAGAGAAATTAACATTTGTTTGTTTATAAAATAACACAGCAAAACTGCTCTCATTTTAGAATATTGTAATTATTGAAACTATTTTTTTTTTGTATATTTCTATTTAAAACTGCCTTATTAAGCTTACTATATCTAAATAATTTATTTTTATATGGAAAATACTTAATTGTTTATATATATCGTTAAGTGGGTAGCATACGTCAAAGATGTTTTTTCAAATGCGTTTATTGCGTATATTTTTCTACTTGCATTACTTGAAAACTGTATTTTCATATAATTATAAGTCAGAATACAAATCATTTAATATTTTGGATATCATTTTATTTATTTCAACCCATGAAACGTATATAATTGTAATGTCAAGAACAGTTTAATAACAAATATTGACATTCACAATAAATTAAATATACTAATTTCAGTGAATTAATAGAATTTATGTATTTAGTTTTCGAAAAAAAGGGAATATTCTAGGATTTTGGAAGTAGATTAAAAATATATGTCGTTCTGCTTAAAGTAAAATTTTTATTTTTTTAAAGTTTCAATGTTACATACATAATATGTGTCGTAGTAAATAATTTGCTTTACAATCTGCATTATAAATAGGTATAAAAAGAAAGATACTGATTATTCGGTAACTAAATAATAATAATACTTCAATTTTTTTTCGTCACTCGCGTTAAAAATAGCGTTGCCTTTTTTTTTGTTCATTGGATTATTTTCTGAAGTCGCTGCTCAATTATTTTACTATACTTCCTTATACATATAAATTAAGTTGAACACCATGAGGGCAGAGTGTTTTGCAGCTATGTACATTAATTAATACTTGTATCCGCCGTTCGGAGCGTACTGTTGTCCTGGGATTTGGTTCTGCGGAGGTCCGCTCGGTCTCGACGGGAAAGACGGC
>JAFMTC010000100.1:1982835-2048712 GCA_018845635.1 Nicrophorus orbicollis | reverse complement strand
CTTTTCATTGGTCTGAGTTAAAAAACTTCACTAAACTAATTGAGATTATCTCATTAAATTTTATTATGAAATTAGTGTAAAATTTAGACATTTCTTGTACAGGTAATTATATTGGTTTACATTAAAAAAAAAGTTTTAATTCTTCAATTAATTGATTTAAATTTTGTAAAATCTTATTTTCAAACTAAAATTTCATCTTCACATTACGCTGTTCTTCATATGAAATCTTATTATTTAAGTAAATTGAATAATTCAATATTTTGAGTAGACAATTTATAGTGATTTCAGTTAAACTACATAGAAATATCACTTTATAATCTTGTAAACAAAGTTAAGTAAAATGTATAGTTTCATCTACACTTTAAATTAAACATTTTCATTTACAGTTCTCAATCTAAATATCACGTTAAATATTTAATAACAGCTTTAAATGACAGCTGTCATCTTCTTACTGTCAAAGTTTGAACTGTATTTTATTAAATTAGGTCACACTTGGTTTTAAATACATTTTTTTTATCCTATTTATATATATATTAGACTTTAGTTTCAGATGTGTTAGATTGTTACACTTAATTCAATGAACTTTTGCATGCACTTTTCAAAGTTCAAATATTTGCACAAACTGTTTGAAGCGGATCGTGCACGAAAGTAGCTTTTATAGAATTTATTCTCTTCTGTTTACTTTAAAATACATTATTTCATTAAAGTATAGGATTATAAAATGAAATTACTTGAAATAGATTGTTCAAGCATTTCTTGGTTACAAATATCTTATTAATGACAGGAGATATTAAAGTGACAGTGACAGCTTTATATATGAATTCGTCAATTAATAAATGACGTGTGTCTTAGTATGTAATTATTCACGAAAGTTAAGCAATTGTTGATTGTCTAAAGCCTTAAAGATTGTGTAAACTTTCTTTTTTGGCTCCAAAATATTATTTAATGGCATCATAGAAATTTGACAGATGACAGAAAAGTGACAGTGATAGATGACAGAAAAGTGACAGTGACAGATGACAGAAAAGTGACAGTGTCACCAAATATAAACATATTAATAGAGTCTCTGAAGTTTGACAATTCACGAAAGTTAAGCAATTGTGGATAGGTGAACAGAGGGCATAAATAGCACTTTTATTTGCTTTACAAACGCACACACAAATGACTCAACTATTAACGAACAATAATGCAATTACGGTTTGTTTTGTAAACAATACATTTTTGCTTTGGAATCAGACATTATATCATTGTTTAAAAGCTGTGTTGATATTAACGGTTTATTTCCACTTATTTCATTGAGAAGTTATTACTTATTTCTCTATGATTACTGTCTATTTATGTCTAGACTGTAAAATATCTCTATTTTTTTTTAATTGTTTTATATGAGAAATAATTGTTTGTTTGAATTCGTTTATACAAGAAAATAAAGAGAAAATGCAATTTATTAACGACATCAATTGATATTTGAAATTGAATCGTCAATTTCAAGCTTAAATTGAAAGTAATTATTTCTTACGTTTATAATTGTTTATAAACAAATTTAAAATATAATTAATTCAATTAGGAATGTGTATTGTTTTTGTATTATTTCGTTTATTTTTACATAACAATTAAATATGAAAGTGTGAAGCTGTATGACGTAATTGGAACTCACTTTTGTTGATGCTTGAAAAATTGATATTAAATGAATTCCAATTGAACTTTTCTAGCACTGTTGTTGAGAGAAGCTTGCGTGTAACTGTGTTTTGTAACAATAATTTACAACTAGTTATGTAAATCGTTTGCGAGTCGACTCAGTTTATTTGCGGGAACCGAAGGAACGATAAATAAATCGGACGACGAATGCTAATAACTCTACCGACTTTTGCCTGTTAACAATCTAAATTTATCAATAAATAATTGCATTTGAAACAATGATAAATAACTTATTGATTTCTTCTCAAGATTTGTATACAAATTACGTTAGAAAAAATAATTCTTTGAAATTTTATTAACAAGATTTTATACTCTCATTCTTATGATCCACCTTGGTTGCACCGAAAGATGATGTAATTACAAGTTAATACACTTTAATTAGTAATTGATTTCGAATTTGGAAATTTACTGCCAACTTGAAGATGGATTTCAGTCTGGTTTCGAGGTCTTTCAGCATTTTTTTTCTTCTTATTTTTAGTTGTTTTTTTCCCATACACACTCTGCACACTTTTAAGTATTTTACTCAATTTTCACCAGAGTGACAAGACGCAACGTGATCTTACGTAACGTAATGCCATTCAAGTTTTTCATCTGAATATGCTAAATGAATTTGAATCCCATGTGTTTAATGAAATGACTAATACTTTTGGAATCCGGTAAATTGCAAATGAAACGAAACTCATTTAATTGCAATTGCCTTTTTTCCATTCGTCTATTACAATTGCAGGTGTACCAACTTAAAGTATGTAAAAAAATAAGATTGGTACAATTAATTGTTGACGTAAATGTATTACCAGCTGCATTTGTGGTGAATGTAATTAGAGAAAAAAAAAACAAATGGAAATAGTTTATATTTGTTTAATTAATTGTTTTTTAATTAAACAATATACTGATTATTATATAAATAATTACTAGTTACTTTTGTGTTTGACAAGTGCTGCAGTTGTAACAACTTTATAATAATTTCGGTAAGAAAAATAAGCAGTTGGTGGTTTTGGAAACAATTGATACAGTAAATAAAGTGACAGTTGCTTTTTTAGTGTTTAATAAAAAATTAACCATAAAATTGGAGATGAATTTAAAATAATAGGTGAGTTTACTTTTACTTATTATTTTCAATAGTATTATCCGTTTGAATAAGAACTTTAGCATAATTCTTATATGAAAGTATACAGTTGTATTATTTAAAGTAAAAATCTCATAAAATGTTTCCATATAAAGGATTCATCGGTTTTTTTTAAATTTATTTTCCGTATAGAAAATTATAGAGTTGATTGTACTAGTAATGTAAATGTAATTTCACGGCAATTTGTTGTTTCTAAAATGACGTTTTCATTTTCATGCATTTGATAACTTTTGCAGGTGTAACAACTTAAACTCAATTTTTGAAAGAAAACATGAGCTGTTATTATTTACGAAGGCAAGAGTATGGATCAAGTTGTTTTTGTGGATTAATTAAAGAAAACTTAACTGGAAATGGATTTAAAATACTTGGTGAGTTTACTATTTAAAATCAATGAATAGATTTTCAAAGAATTTAACACGAATATTTCATTTCTATATTACTCTGTAATGTAAACGATGTTAGGAGAAATACACCCATACCTGGCTATACGGCCGCTTTTTATACGGCATTTCGCTATAACGGCCCTCTTCAATTAAGGCACGTTTTAAATTTACGGCTTTGATATATCTACATGTTGTCAATCTTGCGCAAGCGCAATAATTGATTCGTTATACGGCTTTTCGCTTTGCGGCCAAGTTTCGTGGAACGTATATAGGCCGTAAAGGTATGGGTGTATATTGAAAATCAGCAAGTTTTTAACTTTTGAATTTACTGTATTATATAATCTTAATAATCTTAGAGTTTAGTGAATAAACATTTGATAATCGTAAAGAATGTTTATGTCATTGGGACAAGAAACGATAACTACTTGATGTTAGATCCGTCAAATGTCAAAAAACTCCAGTTACGGGAAGAAAATGAATACAAAATTGGGGCTATTATAGAGAGTTGCAGTTAGGGAATATAGTGTTTTTATCAATATTTACTGTATTATGTAATGGACTTCTCGATACATTTAAAAAGGTCTTATATTTAATATGTATTTATATGGTATACTAGTGTTATGAAGAATGACAGGTTTAGCAACTTAAATAATGTCACATTCTTTACATTTTACTGCAATTTTAATGAATGACATATTACTATTACAACTTTACCTATGCCACTATTAATTTATTAATTTTCCACTAATATTTATGAAAATAGTAAGTGAATCAACTTATTGAAATTTTGTTAATATTTGCTGCTATTAGTACATCCATACCTCGCTTTACGGTCGAGATACGTTCCACAAAAGTTGGCCGCAAAGCGAAAAGCCGTATAACGAATCAATTATTGCGCTTGCGCAAGATTGGCAATATATAGATATATCTACATGAAAAACATTTTTTTTGCCGTTATAGTGAAACATTTTAGGCTGTAAATCGAAAACGTGCCTTAATTGAATAGGGCCGTTATACCGAAATGCCGTATAAAGAGCGTCCGTATAGCGAGGTATGTGTGTATTAGTATTTTGATGGCAAAGTGTATGAGTCATTGAGTTGATATTTTGGTTGATGCGCCGGTGCCAAACAATCATATTTCGAATGTGCGGTGACCTCTCGATGGAATGGAACGTTAATCATACGGTGGGTGGGTGTTGGGTATGATGGTATGTTTACGATGGCGATGATTTATTGGTGTAACGCATGCAAATCGCATGCGTTTTCTGCACAGGAAGAGCGCTTAATTGGCGTTTAGTCATCGTTGATGAGGTTCGGCCAACCGGAGGATTGATGAAAGAATGGTTGAAAAAAATAATAAAATAAAGATAAAAGTGCGCCTTTCGTAATTATAATATAACGCGTAGTCACACTGCATACGATTAATGGGCCATTTGCCTTGACTATCGCAATTACTCAAACCGCTAATTACCATCGGCTCACTAACTTATTAACTAATCATTTTAGCTTTCCGTTCTCAGTAATATTAGCAGTAAATAAACGTGTTTGCATTGCGCCTCATACAGTATTGGAAAATGCATATATTTTTTTGTGGACATCCAATAAATCATGTATTCGGATGCCGTGAGGGGAATCCGCGTTATTCAACACCGTTCCGACAATCCGAAAGAAACACCGGAGAGGAATTATGAGCATCCGTTCTCATTTTTATCTTTGCATCTCCTTTCCTCGCGTGCGCAAATCTCATATTCGATCGCAATTTTTCGACACTCATACACCATTGTTCCATTCAACACATACAATTTCTTCGTTTGTTTTGTTCGCAGAGAATGTAGATTACATCTGCAAAACGATTAAGGTAAAAATTAATTTTGCAGCTACACCTCAATTAATATTTCTTAAAATTTCGTCATCAGAAAGTGCACACTGTTATTTGTATTTCAATAATTGCTCCTCCTTTCGAAACACTTGCATTTAGAGTGTATTGTAAACTATGAAAATTGCTAATATATATAAAATAGTAAATAATAAACGTCTTTACTAATTACAAAAAAAAGTGACTAAAATGAGAGGGACCTAAGTCTTTTGGCCTAAAAAATAGTAATTTTAGTTTTTAATAAATTAGAAATATTGTGACAACCTACCCCAATTTTTGGGTAGGAATTCAATAGCTCTTCTTACGGATCTCACCATAACATAAGGAAGGTTTTTTTCAACCATTTTTCAACCAGAAACCATAACTGTGACAACCTACCCCAGTGTTCGGTAGGAATTCAATAGCTCCTCCGACTGATTTCAACATAATATAAGGAGGATTTTTCCAAGACTAGAGAAATCATAACATGTGACAACCAACCCCATTTTAATCTATATGTATATATATAAACATAAGCTAATATTGTACTATTGTATTGTACTACAAATACTCAATAAGAACAGTAAAAAAAATAGTCAGCAATGAAAAGATTGGACAAAATTTAACAATGTTTCCATCCACTATTTTCTACACTTATATACATTTATAGATTAGTATTTGTATTATGGAAAAAAATCATTTAATTATTTTCAATTTTCAATTATTTATTAACTAATATAGTTACTATGTATACATTGAATGAACAAATAATTAATTTGAAACGTGTTTGAAATCAAATTTGTAATAATTGGAGAAAAAAAAAGTTGTAATAATTGAATTATTATCCAAGCGGAAGCAATTGCATTGAATCAAAACGTAAACGATGATGAATGTAAATGCAAATGAATGCATTTTTGCGAATAAAACACTATTGAACAGCTCAATGCTAGCGTGTCTGAAATAGGTAATAAGTACATAATGTGGTTATTTATAAACGTATGAGAATTTCAATTAATTTCAACTCATTTATAAGAAAATTATAAAAAAATATATATAAAGGACTTTTAGCAAATTATAAGAAATTATTGTACAATTGTATACCTGCTAATATATTAGAAAATTATGAGAATTATCTAAATTATAATAAGAAATATTAAATTAAAAGATTATAGAAATTGCTAACTGAAGAAGAATGTTGATATTCTTTAGATTTATGTAAGAATTTTAGTAATCGTGTTCATTGTAATACGATTTTCTATTAAACAACTAAACAATGTTATGTAAACATATCTGAAATTGCTAATAAGTCAATAATGTAGTTATTATTAACATTTACAAAAGCATTTCAGTCAATTTCCGTATACAAACGTTGTTTCATACATGTTAGTATATTTAATAAATACGAAACAAATTGTTTTGACGCTTTGAGTTATAAAAACAAAGTTTTGCAAGGAGTTCCACATGGTTGTGTACTTGGTCTTATTTGATTCTGATCATAATTTAATCTTATAATTTTTCAATTACAGTTATTAAATATTTCAATTATCAGTTAATATTATAATGAAAACAAAGAATGTATTGAATTGCATGTAGAAGAGATTGAGATTCATTAACTTTGTAACTGCGGAGTAATGATAAATGGAAAAGTGTGGAATGTGTGTCAAGTTTTAATGCGTTTCGATTGGGGTTTTTTTTTTAACTGTTCAGTAATGTTAACTATCGAATTAAACCCTAACTGCCAGACTAATAATGTTGATCTTTCGGTATTTTGTAATAATGACAAATCAGGTTAATCCAATGGAGTGGAGAGAAATAAACGCAGACAGACGTCCGAGTGTTCCCAAGGATGCTGGTTTTATGCAGACTCGTAAAACTAATTAATAACAGTTTGAGTTGATTGAAATTATATTTATGTATTTCTTTCTTTCCTTTTTCCAATTTAATTTCCATTCGTTTAATTACCGCGATTGCTATCGTATGTGCATTCATCAATAAAATCGTGAGTACCTCAGATATAAGTAAATGAATAAGATGCATACTTAATCAATTACTTTTCTGTGGCGTTTAGTTAACTTTTTAGTTTTATGTGCAGATTAAGAGTTGTTGCATAACTAGTTATAAATTTTATTGATAATTATTATTGATTGGATTTATTGCAAAATATTAAGAGAATTTATTAATATTTTAAATAAACTGAACCGAAAGTGTTCAAAACATGTTTGAACTTTGGATAGATTCAAAAAGTGAATTATTAGTTGTTTTTTTTACAACAAAAAACTTAAATCTTAAGTTTTCGTTTTCTTTTTGTAGTGAAAAAAGTAATGAAGAGACCATAAAATCTTGTATTTAACCTCGAAATATACATTATTGAAATGAAATAATTGAATGTAGTTACTTAAGCAACATCAGCTTTTGTTTAACAATATTTAACCTTACATTTGTTTAATTGCAATACGCTTTTTTTCAATTGTTTTATTGCAACGCGACTTTTGGATCGTAATTTTAATAAAAACCAACATTTGATATGAAACTTAATTTCTTTGATTAGTCCTTTGATCCAATTTGGACCAATAAAGATGTTTCAATTAAATAAAATAGTATTTAAGTTATTAATTATTTAATCTTATGTTTAGAATCTGTTTTCAACTGAAATGTGAAATGAATCAGAAGATTCTAAATGTTACGTATACATAAATACAATTAAGGATAGGAAGTGCAAAATGTTATGTTGATGTAGGTTAAAGATAATTTATTGAAAAGAATTAATGATAGTTGTAAATATGAGACTAGGAAAATGCAGATGAAGCAACATCGGCTTTTGTTCAACAATATTTTAACCTTACATTTATTATATGGTAATGTTTCTATTCTATCTTGATCATAACATTTACTATTACATTTTTTAACTTCATATTATTGTCTATTTAACAATAGTTAAACTCCAGATTAAGATTGGATTTAAACAGATGAGTTAATTGAATGTTAGAAGTTCCATTTAAATTAAAGTTAGTATTAAAATGTTGGTGTTAAACTAAGAATTATTACGTAAGAAAAGTGAATTAAAGTAATACAAAAGTAGTATGTTTTTAGATACAGATTTTATACAAACTTTTGATTGATGTGAGTGTTCAAATTTTAGAGGATATTATATGATATTTTTGAATGCGAAAAGTAAATTAAAATTATACAAAAAAAAACAAATTTTTGATGTTAAATTTAAATTAAAGTGATAATTAAAATTTTGTAGTTAAATTCTGAATTAAGATGTTAGAGAAATGAATAGAAATATTACAAAAAATGTTTATTTTTTTTTGAATTAATAGGCGTCCCACATGGTTGTGTACTTGGTCTTCTTATAATTTGGACCACAATTTTATTCATATTATCTGATATATTTTGACTTATGTTGATTGAAATCATTTAATATATATTTGAATTATTAGTTTAAGGTATATATTTAGAAATCGTGTGTTATAAACTTAATTACTTAAAGATTCTAAATTTTAAAATAAGGAATTTTAGTATTTCAATAATGTCTACTTAGCATGGTTTTTAATGGTTACAAATGTTAAAACTAAATGGAAGTACGAAAGTGTGAAATGTTATAGTGATTAGATTAAAGATTTAAAAAGGATTGTAAATATGAAGCTTGGAAAATGTTAGTTAAGTTTTAGTTGAACAGAATTTAACATTACCTTTATTTTGTAGTAACTTGATTTTAATATTAACGTTTCTTAAAGTTTATTGTTTAGTCAAGGATTGTTAAAGTTACGTTAGATTAGGTTGAAAAATAAAATCCTACCTTCAAGAACATATCAAACAGAAACGATGGACACAAGTTGAGTTACAATACAAAAAAGAACCACTGAACTGCGTGCGTTTTTGGATGCGTAAATGGAGAATACCTGACACACACTGTGTGTGCCTGTGGATATGAATAAATGTGCGATGTAATTAACAATCCTTGGTTGTACACAACCCGAATGTAAAAGGATGATCACAATTGTCTACCGATGGGTTTTATACCTTCTCTTATAGTAGCAAAGCGTTATAGTGGGAAGAAGTAGTAGGGCGTTTTTGCAGATGTGTAATAATGTAACATCTTTGCCTCCGCGGCATAAACAATCCTTCTCCGTCTCCTTTCCACGCTTCCGATGGAGCCGCTCCGGGAAAATTATGACATTGAAAAGTATTAGAAGAAAAAAAAAACGAGTGCTCTCTCGTAATAATTTGTACTTACCGAAATAATACATTAATCGTCTTTTATTGTGTACGAAACGATTTACCTTTTACTTTTAGTTTTTATTCATATTTTCGTTAGGCGTTCCTCATAAATCATAAGAATGCCATTAATAACAATAATCATGAATTTATTCTGGTAAGGTATTGAAAAAAGTATATAGATGTTTGTACAATGATGACATTCATACAATGTATAATTGCAGTGGAAATACAACGTGTAAATTGATAATGTGCATTGTATCATGTAATTTATATGAAAATGTTTATAAATTTATTCTAAATTATATGGCTAATTCTTTCATATAACGATGATTTTATGGAGAAACTGTATAATGAAGTTAAAGAGAAAAAGATTTGTTATATCTTTGTATTAGTTATTTGTTTATTGTATATTTAGTTAATAACAATTATTGCAACGATTTCATACAAATAAACTCAATACAATAAAAATGAAGAAATACAAAACAAAGAAAAATTATTAATTTTAGTGCCTTTTTTCTCGTATTCAATGATTATTATGTGTGTTTTGTTAAAATATTAAGAAATATTAACTAAAGTGAAATATGACTTTATTCAACTCATATTCAATTGACAATTAGTTGACTAATTCAATAAATCGCTTTGAAAACTCCGTCATTGTTGGATGATCTATAACGTTCGTCATTTCTTGATATATTCAGCTGATCATCCGTGGTATAATTTGTTTAAATTAGTCTAGAAGTTTAACATTTCAGTATTTCAATTTTTGAATTTACTTATGAGAAAATTTATAATGTACCTTGTATTGTTTCTTGTATTTTAAAAGTAATTTATCATATTATAATAACATGTAAATCTCCGACGATTTGTTTCCAAGTAAATTGTCAATTTTTATGTCAGTTATCCATTTTCTTTTATCTAATTTGTTGTTTTGTTTTTTATGTCACTTGTCAATTTGGTATTATGCTATATGTCAATTTGTGTTTATGATATTTGTCAGTTTGTTTTTGTGTAAACTGTCAGTTATTAATTAATTCGTATTTTAAATCGTATGTCGATTTGTTTGTTTGTATCATTTGACGATTTATTTCTAAGTCATTTGTCAATTTGTTTTTATTTCAGTTGTTAATTTGCTTTCATTTAATTTGTTGTTTTATTTTTATGTCACTTGTCAATTTGGTATAATGTAATATGTCACTTTGTGTTTATGATATTTGTCAGTGTGTTTTTATGTAATCTTTCAATTGGTTTCTAAGTTATTAATTAATTCGTATTTTTTGTCATTTGTTAATTTGTTCTATGTCAGTTGTTAATTTGCTTTCATGTAATTTGTTGTTTTGTTTTTATGTCACTTGTCAATTTGTGTTTTGTCATTTGACACTTTGTCATTTGTCACTTAGTCACTTAGTCACTTAGTCACTTAGTCACTTAGTCACTTAGTCACTTAGTCACTTAGTCACTTAGTCACTTTGTTATTGTTATTATGAGATGTGTATAGAATAATTTTTCAAGTCAATTTCGTAAGTGAACTAATGTTTTCTTGATTTTCTAGTAATACAACATACATAAATTTTGATATTTTGAATAATTCGTTTGATCTTTTTTTAACCATATTGATTGGGTATAGGTCTATCGACCAAGATTTTTCCGCTCATAAATGTATATTTAATAATTCATTAAGAATTAGTTTTAATTATATTTTCCATTTTAATGAAAATAATTAATATTAAATGTAATTTTATAAAGGAATTTAATGAAATTTCAAACTTCAATTAACGCACAAAGATTATCCCATCAATTAATTTGAATGAGAATTGAGCGGTATTCCTATTCAAATTAATTGATGAGACTTTACTTTTGTTCGGATAATTAATAGAGAAAGAATTTCTCAAATACACCCATACCTCGCTATACGGTTCTTTAATTAAGGAACTTTTTCAATTTACGGCCTAAAACGTTTCGTTATAACGGCAAAAAAAATCCATGTCGATATTACTACATGTTGCCAATCTTGCGCAAGCGTAATAATTGATTCCTTATACGGCTTTTCGCTTTGCGGCCAAGTTTCGTGGAACGTATCTAGGCCGTAAAGTGAGGTATGGCTGTATATGGAATTAGTTAACGAACGGAAAAACCTACAAAGGCTTTGAACTTATTTCGATTGCCTGTTTTCCCATAAACGAATCATCCACATATTTTTTCGTCCATCGCGGAACGAGGAATCGATCCAAACCGAAAGCGACATCAATTAGGTAACGATATCAAGCAGAATGTATCATCATCTCGGCCCAAATGCAAACCCATTATGTCAACTGCATCTCAAGCAAAACACCATCTACGTAAACAGAAACAAACAACAACAACAACAACGAGTTGAAAACTAATCAAGATTACGCAAACAGTTCGTTCGATCTTCGGTCGAAAATTGTCCGGTTTTTATTGAGAAACGAAATGGTAATAATGATGATGATTGTGTTGTCGAGTGCAGCGATTACGTGACACAATAAGTGCGAGAAAAGGCAGCTAATTAAATTCCGCGATTCAATTAGAAGTTGTATAATACCAATCGTATTTCGAAAACAAACAAAAAATAATAATAGAAACAAATAACACCGAAAATTTCCTAGTGGCAATTTCAAATTAATTAATTAATTAATTGCAAATTGGTTTCCAAATTTAATGGGAATATCACACATTTTCTCTACTCCATCTTCACTTCTCACACCTCGTGAGAAAAACGTAATTGTAATAATTTATTTATTTTGTTAATTATATTTTTTTTTTTATTATTATTGCGTTGTTAATGATTATTTTATGATTTGGAAACTTGATTTCCATATACAATTACGACGATCAATTTCTTCGTCAACGTTTATTATTACTTTTTTTTAGAGAGTGATGGGACAATAAAATAATTACACGCATAATACGTGTGTTGCAGCTACCGTTGCTCGTTAAATTGAAAGGATTATTGAAATTTCCTGTTAACTGGATTCTTCTATTTGTTGAAATAGCAGACCACACGGTTTTAGTGCGTAATTTTAAAGTTTAGTTTATATTTTACGTTTTTACTAATTGAAAGGAAACACGTAGTAAAGTAATTATTGTGTAATATTTCGCTTTTCGCTATAACGGCCCTCTTCAATTAAGGCACGTTTTCGATTTACGGCCTAAAATGTTTCGCTATAGCGGCAAAAAAACACTTTTTTTTCCATGTCAATATATCGACATGTTGCCAATATTGCGCAAGCGCAATAATTGATTCGTTATATGGCTTTTCGCTTTGCGGCCAAGTTTCGTGGAACGTATCTAGGCCGTAAAGCGAGGTATGGGTGTACTGAAAAATGCTCTGAAAGAGGCTACAAAATCCCGTGTTGTACCTGAATTTCGAACCTGAGATATTAACCGTAAGGTTAGAGTCGCCAATAATATTTTACGTTTTCACTAATTACTATGAAATAGGTAGTAAAGTAATTAGGATTTTTTGGAAAGGACGTGTTAAATACATTAAGGTAACTCCCGTTTGATGAGTCATCGATACGTTTCGTGTTTTCTTTAGAAACTTTTCGAGAAACTTAAAAAACCCGGAACTTGTGAATTGCAAATGCAGGATTTTCCCTAATAATCGTTAAATGAAATTAATAGCAATATACGAAAATCCCAAATTGAAAATCCGTGTGTTTTTTTTTTCTTTACAACCGAAGAAATTGTTGACGGATATTTCGTTTTTTCTGTTGTTCCGGATTGGTGACGCGGTTGATAATCGATGCTTAACGGAGTGTTTATTAGCTGCGGTGCGAGTCGTGCAGAATGTAGGTAATTAACGAATTTGTGCGAAACCCATCATCCGCATAATTTCCGTAATTACAGGTGTATAATTGATCCTCATGACCGGACTCATTCTATATTCCGAGCGCACTTCTTCAGATATCGCATCACGTCTTCGCAACGCGCGGGATTTCTATGCACAACTCCAATTACCATGGTGATTCCTCCTCTCGTGACAGCATCCGTCATAAGGAAATGTCAGTTTTAATTCAAAGCAAATATTTAACGAGCATCGTACAATTTCATTAATAACTGATTCCACGTGAATCATTCGCACGTTCTTAATTATGTAATCCGTTGCGTTTCATATAATTATTATTCAATTGATAATAGGAAGTTTATTGCGAATTGAAAAGTTTCATCAGAGTAAAACAATACTTTTCGCACATTTTTCCTTTTGATCTTTTTATTTTCTTTCAATTATTTCAAGCTATTCTTTACATTATCTAATTTAACAAAGTAAATCATTAATGTTTGTTTCTAATGAAAATAATAGCTTTTTTTTATAAACTCACACGTTTTGTAACATTTTTTTTTTATATATTTACAAATCTGTTATTTTTTTCAATTATGCCCACCTATTTTTTTTATATTATATAATATTGAATTTTAGTATCATGGAATTATTTCTTAAATTACTTCTTCTTGTTAATTACTTATCCTCCAATTATCTCACGTTATTTACTGATGAGATTAAGTTTAAGGTTTTTGTTTTTCGATCCTCGAACGAATTTTTGTAAATTTCTTATACAAAAAATGATGGCTCTTCGGAAGAAACTTATGCAAAATTTAGAGTTTTATTTGTTAATTACTTGTCCTCCAATTATCCCACGTTATTTACTGATGAGATTAAGTTTAAAATTTTTGTTTGTCGATCCTCGAACAAATTTTTGTAATTTTCTTATATAAAAAATGAAGTCTCTTCGGAAAAAACTTATGCAAAATTTAGAGTTTGATTTGTTAATTACTTATCCTCCAATTATCCCACGTTATTAACTGATAAGATTTAGTTTAAGATTTTAGTTTTTCGATCCTCGAACGATTTTTTTGTAATTTTCTTATACAAAATATTATGTCTCTTCGGAAGAAACTTATGCAAAATTTAGAGGTTTATTTATTAATTACTTATCCTCCAATTATCTCACGTTATTTACTGATGAGATTGAGTTTAAAGTTTTTGTTTTTCGATCCTCGAACGAATTTTTATAAATTTCTTATACAAAATATGATGTCTCTTCGGAAGAAACTTATGTAAAATTTAGAGTTTTATTTGTTAATTACTTATCCTCCAATTATCTCACGTTATTAAATGATGAGATTAAGTTTAAGTTTTTTGTTGATCCTCGAACGAATTTTTTAAAATTTCTTATACAAAAAATGAAGTCTCTTCGGAAGAAACTTATGCAAAATATAGAGTTTTATTTATTTGTTAATTACTTATCCTCGAATTATCACACGTTATTTACTGACGAGATTAAGTTTAAGGTTTTTGTTTTTCGATCCTCGAACGATTTTTTGTAAATTTCTTATACAAAAGATTATGTCACTTCGGAAGAAACTTTTATTTTTAGTTTTATTTTTAAATTACTTATTCTTCTTTATCTTGTGTATGAGATTAAGTTTAAGGTCTTTATTTTTCGAAAAATTTCGCTATAAAATATTAAAATTTACAAAAAAAAGAACAGAAATAAAGTGGAGTAATAACATAAACAAAATTGAGAGAGCAACAACTTTTGGACTATAAATGTAACCATGTAATAACTTCCTGGTAGTATATTCTTTTGATAATTGGAGGAGATGTTATAGAATATAACTGAAATGTCAACCTTCGTGGAAGAGTTTACCATCAGAGTCAAGAGCAACGGCCCGAAGTAATCTTCGAAAACATTGCTAATTGGACTGGAAGAATGAATACAGAAAAAAAAAGTGAGCACGCCGAAGAACGTATCAAGGCCAACATAAAATACCATGTTAGAATCGAAAGTACTCGAAGCTGTAGTGAATGCTGCTGCTGTAACAGCAACATCCGAACATCATAATCCAGGAAACGACGAATCACAATTACAAAATCAAAAACCAATTTCATAACATTCTTCAAATTGGGAAGTTTGTGTAATTGAATCGAAAGACGCGAAGGTTTTCGAATCGAAACCAGAAAGTGAATGAAAGAGTGCACGAATTGTGAGTGTGTGTGTGCAGAGAATTGCAAACGCACATTGTATTTAAATGTAACATAAAGAAGCAATGACATAATCTGTATAAGGAAATGCATTTACCCGATTATTTTACTCGTTTTTTTTTTGAGTGGAAATCGTTCACACGCTTTCCTTTCATTTTCTTGCTATATTTCGCGAAAAGAAAAACTAAGATGATGCGAAAGTTAAATAATAGAACCTCATTGAAAGGGGAGAAATCAAGGACGAAACTGAAATAATGTAGTGTTATTATAGAAAATCGAAGTAACTATAAAACGAATTTATATTTATAAAATGTATTCAATAAAAAAAAACTCTGAATTGTAAAATTACATTAGAACGATTTCAAACGATTAAAAAATGCATTTGCATTTCGTGTTAATGATTTCAATAACGAGATGTAAAAAAAAAACTGTAAATAAATTGCGAGGCAAGAAATCGAAAGGTAAATGTGATGTTTCTTATAACGAAGAGATGTTCGTGGAAGAAGCAAACAAAAAATAGCAACTATTTACTTATTAATGGGGAGATCAATCTTCGTCCGCTCGACAAGGGACATTTCGTGTTGATTATTTTATTAGTTTAGTCGATAAATACGTTGCCAAGACGACTTTCCATGTGCAGATCGTCGAGTGTTATGTGAAAATTATAAATCTTTGCTTTAAACTCCAAACAATTGTCTTGTAAATGTTGTAAAAAAAAAAGAATAATATTCAATATTACTTAAGGTTTAATTATATTAGCAATAAATGTTAATTATCGAGTAATTTTAGAGTCAATGAGAACATGGAAATAAGTATTAAGACTTTTTTTTAACATTAATTACATTTTGTAATTTAAGCATTAAAGAGTGGAAAATGTGTAGTTCTTTTGTATTTGGAAAATTTATTAAATTTTGTTTTGTACTATTAAACATACCATTCCAACTATCTTACATAGTGGAATGAAGGTCAATGAATCAAAATCAGTGCATGTTACATTCACCATGAGAAAAGACTACTGTCCACCAGTGACTATCAACGGAAAAATTATACCGACAGCTGACAAAGTTAAATATTTGGGTATGCATCTGGATAGAAGATTGACCTGGAAGGATCACATCCAAGCAAAAAGAGAACAACTTGAAATCAAGTTCAGGAAGCTGTACTGGCTACTACGTGAAGACTCACAAATTTCAAAAGAAAACAAGCTGTTGATTTATAAGGTAATCTTAAAACCAGTCTGGAATACAGCTATGGAATACAGCTGTGGGGAAGCACTAGCAAATCTAATATAGCTATTATACAAAGATACCAGTCGAAAAGCCTAAGAAGAATCATAGGAGCCCCATGGTACATTACAAACAGGAGAATACACGAGGATCTTCAAATAGAAACAGTGGAGGAAGCCATTATGAAATATAGTAGCAGATACCAAAATAGGCTAGAAAAACATCCAAATGACTTAGCTATCAATATTCTTGTTCATAGCTTAACAACGAACCGACTGAAGCGATGCTACTTACTGAATCTTCCAATGAGATTTATCATCTACCTAGAAATTAAGGGAAAACTGCCAGTGGGCGCTATCCAATATTAAATTGTCATTTGTCAACCGTTAAACCATGTACTGAAGGTTTTGTTATAAAATAGATTGTAAATAAAAACAGACGTTATACAAAAAAAAAAACTATCTTACATTAAGCCTCCTAGATTATAGTGAAACCCCCCATAGACTAAAAAGATACTACATCCTTGACATGCCCTTCAGAAATTAATTGTACAGTTATTATTTGTAAAGTTTCCAATTTCTCCTTTTTGGTTATTATAGAGTGTGTCAAAGTTTATTCTATTTATTTTGTTAGTGTTACAAATTTTGAGTTGATTTCAATTTTGGAAGGATTTCGTAGGGAAATCAAACTACTAAGTGTACAGACTTTTTGAAAAACTAACAATGATATATGGACATATGGAAGTTATATAAATTCTTGTTTTAATATGTTTTTAAGTCATTTTTCTTTGATTTGTTTTAATTGAATCACTATTTAAACTAATTAATATTTATATTATACTAATTACAATACTGAATTACATTCTATACACCTATACCCCGCTTTAAGGCCTAGATACGTTCCACGAAACTTGGCCGCAAAGCGAAAAGCCGTATAAGGAATCAATTACTGCGCTTGCGCAAGATTGACAACATGTAGATAAATCGACATCGAAAACAAGTTTTTTGCCGTTATAGCGAAACATTTTAGGCCGTAAACCGAAAACGTGCCTTAATTGAAGAGGGCCGTTATAGCGAAATGCCGTATAAAGAGCGGCCGTATACCTAGGTAAAACCTGACCGGTTAACATCAATACTTTATATCTATGGATACAAGTAAATCGCTTTTCAATTGAAAACAATTGGTGTAGGTAAATCCAATCAGACTAATGTAGTGAAATTTTGGTTCATATTAGATTTTAACTGCATTTAATCAAAGTTATATAAAAAGTAAATTATAATACTTTTCATCTACAATGTCTGTACTTTAAGTAACTTTAATTTCTTAAGAAACTTAAATTTAAAATTAGTTTTTTTTTTAAGAAAGTTTAACTTACTTCTACTAAATGAATTATTTTTTAAGTGGGAAATACTAACGCTATCTAAAACCAACAATATCATTGTTTGCTTGTTTATTTAAGGTTTTTTTTTAATATTTTTTATAATATGTAATTAAATTATAGTTGTTATTCATTTGCTGTTAATTAATTATTTTTTGATTATTCGAAAAGTATTGATTATTTCTAACTGGTATCAATATGTTTATAAGGTAATGAAATCAAATTAGCACTAGTCGAATAGTGTACTTATTCTAATAAAAGTATTTGTACTATATGAGGTTATCGTATAAATCAGTGTTAAATGATAATAACTTGAAATAAATAGTATAATTAATGCGAATTGGTTAACATTAATTAAATTTCACATTAATTATTCAAAAAGTATTGACTGTTTCTATGTTTTAACTCTTGACCAAGTGGTTAAGAGTCCTAGCATCACAAGGATCTGGTGCGAAAAGGTGATGACTCGATTCTGACTGATTTTTCCGATATTTTGCGGTCAACAGTATAAGATAGATTCAAAAAGGACCGAAAAAGGGTCGTAACCATTAAAAGTAAAGTAAACAATATGTTTATGTAAAGAAAAGGTATCAAATTAGTACTTGTCAAATAATAGAGAAGAAAGACCTATAGCCGTTTGCAGCAATAAAATTTATGTTTTCTTTTCTTGAGTATTTCTCTTTTTTGAGTTGTTGTTGAAATCAATATTTTTTTAAATTTAAATAGTAAAACTGTCCTAATACAAGTAGTTCCACTAGTAGTTATGTAATAATAATTCAGTGTTAAAGTTGAGTTTACGTATTTCTTTATAACGTGAAATGGTAATAACTGGAGAGAAATGAATTGCATCAAAGTTTAATTAATACGATTTAATTCGCTAAGAAAAGAATGCAATCTGATTTCGCTGGATGAATTTGGTAATATTGTTTACGAAATCCTATTTATTAGAAAAGCGTGTCTTGCGCAAGCCACAGTTTCGTCCATTTCTCTTGGTCCGTTGGTACAATTTGAATGGGGCAAAAGAGAAACGAAGAAAAGCCTATCGGACTTTGTCAAAACTTTGTCACGACTTGTCGGCAGCAGCGGCGACGATAACTCTTCAGAGAGACGATCGTAAATCCTGGTGCAAGCAGTTGTTAAACTGCGGATGATCCTCTAATGAACTTATTATTTCTAAACCCTCAGACGATGGTGTCTATGTGCAGAGAATGTTGCGAAATCTTCGAGAGTAATCGCGTTCCGATGGAACACACTTATTTATTTCCAACGCAAAGGCACGACTCTGCGATTACGCTAATTGTTATTATTTTTCTGCACTGCACCGGGGAGGGAATTAAATGCAAATAACATTTCGCTCACCGATAAAACGTTATCATTAGCATGCACCGAATTGATTTCGTTGCGCACTTTTCAACGATCTGTTATTGGATTTATCTTCCCGAACGAATTCGTTGCGCAAGATGAGTAAAAACCACTTAACATTTATTGTGTATCACGAAAAATATCGGAGCGATTGTTGCTCCGAATTATTGTGATTTATCATCCGGCGCAAGGATCGTTCTTCTCCTGCACACGATCCTCTCTCATCTCATATCTCGAATTATCATACAATTAAATATCACACAGTTTACTAACAAATTGCGCCAACTCTCAATAATCGCACGTTTATCATCATCCCTCATCTCGTTCTCTCACTTTACATTTCGCAGAGCCGGATTTCGTTTTCTTACAGTTTCGTCTTCTTACAGTTTCATCATTGGTTGCATCTCATTTATTTTTTGTATATCATTTATTTTATTCACAATCTATCACAAATAGGACATTATGCAAATTGTACAATTGTCATGTAGTTGGGAACTCAACAGTATCCATCTATAAAAATTAACTTATAATAATTTTATATAATATAATAATATTAATTAAATCTATGTGGTAAGTCTAGAATGTTGTACTTTTTAAGTCTGTATGTTTGTATTTGCTTTACTAGAAGATTTTCTGCTAGTTTGTTTGGGTGTGATTGGAGTCTTCCTTGATACTTTTCACTATAGTTTGTAATTTCACTTTTCACTGTTTCGATTTGTAGATCACTATGTAAAACACTGTTGGGGACATACTAGGGTACATCGGTAATTATGCGCAAAGTTTTCGATTGGAATCGCTGTAGTATTTCGATGTTGGAGCTGAAACCCACAACTGTATTCCGTATGTCCAAACTGGTTTGAGGATGGATTTATAAATTAGTAATTTGTTATCTAGTGATAGCACTGATTTTCTTCCAAGCAACCAATACAGTTTGCTGAATTTTAGACCTAATTGCTTTCTCTTAGTCCATATATGTTTCTTCCAGTTGAGTCGTTTATCCAAATGCATTCCAAGATATTTTACGTGTTCCTTTTGTGGTAGTACTTTGCTGTTTAAGGTTACTGGTGGACATGTTTTCTTTCTCATAGTAAAGGTGACATGGGTATATTTCGTTTCGTTGGCTTTAATACGCCAGTCTCTGAGCCAGGGTTCAATCTGATTCAATCATGTTTGCAGATTTAGTGACGCAATATCTGGATTACCAACAGTTGACAATAGTGCTGTGTCATCAGCGAACGTAGCAATGGTTATTTTATTTGTTTTTGGCAGATCAGATGTGTATATAAGATATAAAATTGGTTCAAGAACGCCTCCCTGCGGTACCCCAGATTCAATTGGAAACAGGTTAGAGCTTTCTTCTTGTAACTTTATTTGAAATAGCCTGTCCGTTAGGTAAGATTTTATTATTTGGAAGAAGGGATGTGGAAGTAATTTCTTCATTTTGTAAAGAAGTCCAGGGTGCCATACTTTGTCAAATGCCTGCAAAATATCTAGTATTGTTTTTCTTCGAGTGCGATGTGGATTACTTTCGCGACCCGGTGTACTTGTTCCACCGTGGAATGCCCTTTGCTAAATCCAAACTGGCGTTCCGGGAATATGTTATTTTCCTGAAGTATTGGGTCCATGCGTTTCAGTAGTAACTTTTCAAAAACTTTAGATATGTAGTAGGCTGATAGGTCTGTATGCTGTGACGTCTTATGCGGGTTTTCCGGGTTTGGGAATAACAATAAGTTGTGCTACCTTCCATTGAGTAGGGTATATTCCGAGGTGACATGGGTAGATTTTGTTTCGTTGGCTTGCATCTCAATTAAGGCATAATTTGTGCATGAATTAAGGATCTATGTGGTGAACTTTACCATAGCATGCAATGAAACAAGCAGACACACACAAAAAAAAACTATTGATTTATCGACTCGCTTTTTGCAGGTATTATGAAGTGAGCAATTTTTATTGTTTTTTTTTTCGTGTGTTGTTGTTGTTGCTGTTACGGTTCGACTTATGTAATTCGCGCTCGGAAACGAAACGTGTAATCTTCGAGCAAATGTTTACTCTCGAAGACTATATTACCTTCACATTCAAGAAGCGGATGGTGAGATAATCCATATTAGTTTCATTGTCTTCGGGGCGGATTACGATTCGGGTTTCTCGAATTCCCAACCTTGATCCAATGGAGAAAAAAAAAATGAATAGTGAAATACATATTCGTATATTTCGGCGTGTTATAATATCATCCGGATGATTTATACTGGCGTTAATTGAAAACAATGAAAGTAACATTTGGAGGTAGAATATTCAAGAGAAAAAAAAGCGACTTTTATTCTTGCCCGAAGTATTTCAATTTAAATAACGATTTTATTACGTTGCTTACGTAACTGAAATAAACTATTACTAATAATACCTTGCTTAGTATTTAAATAATTGCAAATATATTGAGTATTAAATAACAATTAGGCGACTCGTAATAGAATGTGTTGAGTCGTTAATTCACAAATTTGGGATAGTGATACAAACATACAATACTAACAGTCTTCAAGGGATTAGTTTAAATAGATTGTAAATATCGTTGCATCATTGGTATTGATAATATGAGAAAAATGAGTTATATTATAGAAATGTCACTTAGACAGTTGTCATGGCAACGAAAATGTTTTCCACAAAATGAGCATCGATGTTCAAGGTAATGCAATGTTGTATAACAAATGACAGTATTCGAAAAGAAAGGTATTTGTATTTGAATTGAATTTGTGGATAAATAATTTAAATATATGAAATAATCATCAAATGAAAACAGTTCACACACATAAAGTTTCAGCAGCTCAGTGTAACAATCAAATTATTATTAAAGTAAAGATTGATATTTTTGTGGTTAAATGACTTTTTGTTTTTTGGTTAGAGTCGCCTGTCTACATTCTGAGGTCTTCGGTTCGAGGTCCAGATACAACACAGGATTTTTTTGGTCTTTCAAAGCATTTTCAGTGTTTCTGGACTGAGACCATTGATTCTTTAAAAAAACAGTCTTAAAGGGATTAGTTGACAATGGGCAATGATTCCAACCAAGTGCCTGCAACGATATGGTGATTTACTGAATGTCCAAATGGATAGATTGCAAAAAGATACACAAAAAACAATGAACAGAAAGACCAAGGCTACTGGTTCGACTTCCAGATATAACATAGGATTTTGTGGTTTCTTTCAGGAATTTTCAGTGCTCCTGGACTGAGACCATTGATTCCTAAAAAAATAGTTTTCAGGAGATTAGTTATCAATGGGTAACGGTTCCAAACAAATGGATAGATTGCAAATATCGTTGCATAAAGACTCAAAAAAAAATAATGGGCAGAAAGACCTAGGTAGATAGCCCTTGGGCCAACCATTTTCATTAGAAAAATTAAGTAAATTTTGTATACTGCTACTAATTATTATGTTTAATTAATAATTAAATATGTATAAACAGTTACTAAAGGACTTTTAACTATGTCTTTCCAGCCAAAGTATGAAATTTTTACAAACAAAAATGTTATTATTTATTAAATTGTTGATATGGATTCCTTTTTCTAATTCTGTTGTGTGTAACTTAATAGTATTAATTCATAGTATTCGTTAATCCTATAACATTTATTATATGAATCTCTCAATAAAATTGTAAAAATAACGCTATAATAATAATAAATACGTTTAAAACAAGTTTATACTTAAAATCAACAAAACTTAATAGTGGTAATATTCAAATTATACAATTAAAACATTTTATAATACAGACGTTTGAATGTAATTAAGTGCATGTATACATAAAATTATTAATAATTTTAACTGAATACATTGTAATTTTAATTGGAAAGTTTCATTAAGATGTTTCATTCACGTGTTTTAGTTTTTTTCTCTTTATTGTAAGGAATATACATTTTCAACAAGCAATTATCAATAATTATCACTAAATAAATCACAAAGCGTAATAATTTGAATTGGAAAGTTTTTATAAACTAATGTGTTTTAGTTTAACTTTTTTCTTCATGCAAAGAATAAAAATTAACAACAATAAATTATTAACAACTATCAATAAATACAACATAATTTGCAATGTAAAGTTTCGTAAAGAATATATTGTCGTGTTTTAGTTACATTGATTTCTTTATCTAAATTTGTAACAATCAATTTTCAATAATTATCGCTAAATACTTTACAAACTTATAAATTAGAAAGTTTCATAACGTTTATATTGATGCGTTTTAATTTAACATATTTTTTCATGGAAAAAATTCTAAATTTTCAAAAATTAATTAATAATAATTATCACTAAATACAACATAAATTTAATTGTAAAGTTTCAAGTTTAAATGTTTTAGTTTAAATTTTTTCTTTATTGTATGGAATCTAAATTTGCAACAATTAATTTTCAATAATTATCACTAAATACATTTAATTATAAAGTTTCATAAACAATATATTGATGTGTTTTAGTTTAAATTTTTTCTTTATTGTATGGAATCTAAATTTGCAACAATCAATTTTCCATAATTATCACTAAATACATCATAATTTGAATTATAAAGTTTCATAAACAAAATATTGATGTGTTTCAGTTTAAAATGTTTCTTTATTGTATGGAATCTAAATTTGCAACAATCAATTTTCAATAATTATCACTAAATACATCACAAAGCGTAATAATTTTAATTGAAAAGTTCCATTAAGAATACATTGATGTGTTTTAGTTTAACATATTTCTTTATTGCAGAGAATCTAAATTTGCAACAAATCCTTGTGATTAATTTCACATCCTGCATTCAGGACATTGATTCGAGTTTTCCAACCTTGATCCGCAATTAGAACCCATCTCAGCCGCTGCAGACACTTGCCCATGTTATTAATATAGAGAATACTAATGAGAGTTGATAAGTTTAATAGCAACCACATTCTCGTGTTGTTGCCTCTCACAGAGAATCGTATACAAAAGAAAAATCCAATAGAAATTGATCGTTTTCAGTGACTGATAATAAATCGCCGACTGCATCCCGCACATAATTTCAAATTAGCCTATTACGTGTTCGGAATTAGCAAACTGGAAAATGAATCGTTTTCATTGATAACTCAGCAAAAGTCCGTGAGTTTTCACATGAGTTATCGATTACTTTTTCTCTCTCCTCGCAATCCACGCTTTTCTTTTCTGCAGCAGATCGAAGGAAAAAAAAATGTACGTGGATGTTGTGTGTGTGTATGTTTGGATTTTTCGCATGGCATAACAACAATGGGAGTATTCAAGGATATCACCAGTAGACAATCTCTTGAAGAATGCCGTGCCGGTTTATTCCAAATGCAAAGATTCAACCTTTACTGGTGCAGTGACGTAACCGCGGTTTGTAAAACGACGAGCATTTCGCTCGGCCTATTTCCTTGGACCGCAATTAAACGTGTACATGCACAGCCCACACTCGGATGGGACTGTATCTTCATATATTATTGTTTTTACACGAAGATTTGATGATGAATTGCACGGCAATTTGGTAACCAAAAAAAATAAATACAGAGAAGATCTTCATCATTCAGAAGAATGTTCGTGGAGGCGACCGTTCTCTCTCGTCCATTGAGGATTCCATCTAATGTCAGGGAATGAATGATGCGCACAAAAATGCTAAAATTGCTAAAACCCCGATGGCAATGACATTGTTTTGTTGTTGTTTTTTTCTTTCAATTGAGTAAAGAATTTTTGGATTTTAGCTTAAGGCAAAGGCTTTTTTTAGTGATCGTCTTGAAAATTTGTTATTAGAGGGAATTTAATGAACAGAGGCTGCGACCAGAGAAAGTAAGACGGGGAGTTCTGAACATGCCTACTCGTTACACGTGAGTAATGTGTTCCAGGGTATCTCGTGTAAAGTGAAATCGGCGGAGTGTGCAACTAGGAATTCGTGCTATTTCAGCAATGGAAATTCTCAAATTTCACCTTCCAAGATCCATCATTCAATTATGTCTGGATTAAAATCATTTCAATTTGTATAATTAGAAAAAAATGTTCTGAAATCAGCGAACTTTCAGATTTTACAATTGCCATTTTATTTCTATCATTATATTTGAAACTAACGTAAGATGTCTACATTAAACCAATGAATCAATCATTAAATCAACTCTAAATTAGAATGATTTCATATAATATGTATAAGAAATATTCTGAAATCAGCGAACTTTCAGATTTTACAACTGCAATTTTACTTCTATCATTACATTTGAAACTAACGTAAGATGTCTTCATTAAACCAACGAAACCATCATTAAATCAACTCTAAATTAGAATGATTTCAATGTATGATCTGTATAATAAAAATAATATGCTGAAATCTGCGTACTTTCAGTTTTACAATTGTACTTTTACTTCTATCATTACTTTTGTAGCTAACGTAAGATGTTTACATTAAACCAATGAATCCATCATTAAATCAACTCTAAATTAGGATAATTTCAATGTATGATCTGTATAACAAAAAAATATATGCTGAAATCTGCGTACTTTCAGTTTTACAATTGCAATTTTACTTCTATCATTATATTTGAAACTAACGTAAGATGTCTACATTAAACCAATGAAACCATCATTAAATCAACTCTAAATTTGACTAATTTCAATGTATGATCTGTATAATAAAAAAAATATGCTGAAATCTGCGTACTTTCAGATTTTACAATTGCAATTTTACTTCTATCATTACTTTTGTCGCTAACGTAAGCCAATGAATTCATCATTAAATCAACTCTAAATTAGAAGCATTTCATGTAAAATGTATTAGAAATTTCCTGAAATCTGCAAACTTTCAGAATTTATATAAGGAGTGCACACCTGCACTTTTCAGCTACGATTGTAAAGCCATTAAATAACCCATATAAGGAGTGAACACCTGCACTTTGCAGCTGCGATTTTAAATATAGTTTTGCTGTTATTATATGCATATGAATTGCGGGCCCCCAATTCCATATTTGTGGTCGGATCTCAAAATCCTAAGAATCTCAAGATCTACTCCCAACTAGAATTAAACTACTATTTGAAAACTAGTACTAAATATATTGAATATACCTGAGTAAGCAGCAAGATGCAACAGCACCAAGAATAATATTATTCAATTTTTTTTCCAGAACGTCTATTTGTTTATGTATAAACATCATCTTGTTTACATTAGTTATACTCGATTATAATTTGTTGCAACATTTACTTTCATTCAGTTTCTTTGATTTTTATTCACTTTTAATAAAAAGTAATTATTTCTATAAAAAAAACAGCAATTAAACAAGTTTTAATTGGAATGAACTATCGATTAAGAAAAATAATTTATTCAAACATTGTTTTATTAATTAATAACTGATTAAAATAAGCAATTTGAAATTGGTGAGTAATAACCTAAATATTACTTCATTGTTTACTTATAATTTGAACACCTACTAATTCTCCATGAAAATTTTCAAAAATAGCAAAACTAAACATCATCTTTCGTTCCAAATCCATATTTCCTTTCTCTCAATGCACAATCATTAATCATCTCAATGGCAATGTCAACGTATTCAATAACGAATGAATAAAAAAAGCTATGCTCTGGTCTTTGGATCCACCTTTCACCTCCTCCTATTGTATCCAAGATATTTGCATAGCAAGTATCTCACACTTCCTAAAAGTCAAATCCATAACTAGAATCAGATTATGTGTTTCATTTAATTGATACACTTTTTTTTAGTTTAATATCATTCTTTTCAAAAATTTCAGTAATTATTTTAAAATGGCAGAATGATTTATGGTCTACAGCCCTTTTCTTGTAACAAATATTATAATTATTTTATTTAAAACAAATAATTCTGCTAAAATGATATAATAAAATAATTAGATAATACGAATCTAATTATACTAATAAATATTGAATCCATTACTTTCCAATAAACCTTTTATTACACAGCACTTTTCAGTTAACTTCACCTTGAGTAATAAACTATAAGCAGAGCTTGTGCTTCTCTGCCTGATGCAATGAAACAGCAAAACTGTGAAGATCTTAATGATGGCCGAAAGAAAGATATAAACAAGTTTCATGTCTGTCATTACATATGTCAAATTTCCGTTGAATTACTTCTCAATTACCTAAAGCATCATTGCAACAAATTAATAATAAATAATATGGGATAAATTTAGAATGAAATATCTGCGAATGCAACAATCATCTACAGATTTGAATACGGTTTGCATGAATCTCCATTAATCTGAAACTTAATGTCAATGAATTATGTATTACGTAATTATCTTTATGTTAAATTTAGACACTTTAAAAAAAATATAAGTAAATTTATTAAATCTATTCAGTTAGATGTTAATTAGTAAATTATGTAATAATTACTTATTAATGTGACTCAAGAGAAGCCTAAACTGCATAACTTTAATTGAACACTTAATAAAAAGTTTAATTAACAATAATTTCAGTTTATATTTACTTATACACCCATATACCTCGCTATACGATCGCTCTTTATACGGCATTCTTCAATTATGGCACGTTTTCGATTTACGGCCTAAAATGTTTTGCAATAACGGCATATCTACATGTTGCCAATCTTGCGCAAGCGCAAACTTTGATTCCTTATACGGTTTTTCGCTTTGCAGCCAAGTTTCGTGGAACGTAAAGCGAGGTATGGGTGTACTTGAAAAGAATAATTACTCAATCACTTTTTTAACAATAATTAAATATAGTGAAAGTAGACTATCTTAAATATTATAAATTTAATTTGACATGTGATAACAGTTGTCAAAAATGACATTTGATGAGAAAAAAGTAAGTTCTTCTTTTGTGAATCAAAGATTCTTTAAGAAAACGATCAATCTTTTATTGAACAACATGCCAATACCCATTTTTTTTAATGCACTTTGCTTATAAATTGAGAATTAAATAATCAAGCGAGGAATCGGAATTGGTTTGTAGAGATGAATCATTAGGGATATTACAATAGAATTTATTTGCAACGATAATTTAGTAGAAACTTTCAAAGGAATCAGCCGCGTTTGATTGATTACCTTTAAATCAAATGCGCGAAAGAACAAAAACAAAAAAAGTCATCTCATAACATGCGAAATGCAAAAAAGTGATTTTTCATCACAATTATGGCAAGCGTGGGCTTGGTGATGGTGTGTATTCTTCATTCCGCGCATTCTCATCTCCATTAATTGAGCGACCTCGTAACTTTTTATTGTAATACCGGACTAAACCTACAGTTTTTTGTTCCTCTTGTTGTTGCCTTAATATTCATCTGAATTTTGATGGAATCTTAATGATATTTTAAATCGCATTCATTAATAAAAAAAATCGTATATAAGTCGTGTATAAAAGATATAGAATTGGGACCAGGACACTGCCATGTGGAACGCCCGATACAATGGGGCTTAGCTTGGTTTAACTTTCTGTCCATTAGATATAATTTCAAAACTTCGTATAAATTGTGTGGAACATTCATTTTGAGCTTGTAGAACAATCCAGTATGCCATACTTTATCGAAACCAATCTTTCTTAAACCATACCTCAAGTAGCTTCAGTTCTTCTTGAAGAAGTTGAGATGCAATTATAGGATTTTTATCTGAAGCTATGATTGCTGTGTCATCTGTGAAAATTACCATTTTTGTATTTTCTGTTGATGGAATATCCAGTGTGTATAAAAGATATAGAATTGAGCCCTGGATACTGCCTTGTGGAACGCCCGATACAATAGAGCTTAGCTTGGTTTGCACTTGCTCCAGTTTGATAAAAAAAACTGTCTGTCCTTTAGATATAATTTCAAAACTTCGTAGTAATTGTGTGCAAGGTTCATTTTTAGCCATACTTTATCGAAAGCCTATGATACATCAAGAAATACAGCTGAACAGTATCTCTTCTCTTCTAGATCCTGGGCGATGGCGTTAACTAATCTCATTAACTTGATAAGTCCATGTTCATGTTTTATATGTTAAAGTCTCTTTAGAAAAAGTTTGTCAAATAGTTTTGATAGTACTGGCAGTAGACTTATTGGTCTATAAGATGTGGGTTCCTTTAGGGGTTTTGCTGGTTTTGGAATCACTATGATTAGCGATGGAAAGTGAGCTGTTGAAGCATTGAAGATTAGTGTTAATTTATACAATTTAATGGTTGATAATATAAATGTTACTATGATCATTTTTAATATACAGATGTTAATTAATGCTATTATATAATGATAATTAAATTTGCAAAATCATTATTTTTTGCATTTGCGTTGGTAAGGCAATGATTCTAGGAACTGAATACCGTTTCAATAAATAAACATAATGTGAAGAAAATGATTGCGGTTGTATTTTTCTCTAGTTTTGCGGTGATCGGATGCGATCGATCTATTAAATTAGATGAGTTTACATTTAGTGAAAGTAAAAGTGATGCGGCGGCCTATGGAAATGTGTTTATCCGCAACGGAACATGCACATGTACAAGCAGTGCAACGGCAAAGCAATGTACATACATAAGTACATACCACTTAGCTGTAGCTCGAAGGACGATAGACGAAGATACTTGAGTTGGCTAAGTGCACGTAGAATTCGGTACGTAAATACGAGGTGTTCGCATTGATTGCATGCACCTCAAGGGAGAGCCTGATCCGATGACTCCTCGTTGCCTTCTTTTCTTCTACTTCTTCGTACCTACCTAATGACAACGGCACGATCACTTTCGGCGAAGAATTTCATCTATTCCTCGACTTCTTCGCATAGCAAAAGCATTTCGCTTTTCATCTTCGGTAATGTCGAGGGAACTGTGTGATTTTATTACACCGCTCATGATGCTTGCCTTTTCACGTTTTTTTTTTGAACTCGCAGCAAACCGCACTGAGTAATTTCAGTTGTATGAATATGCAAATTATCGATAAATCCATAACAATGCAAAACGCAGAACGTCATATTTTCTCACAAGACGAACTAAATGCTTGAAGTATAATCAAAAAGCATATACATTACTAGTTAATGTACATATTAACCAACTAAATATATCTGTTTTGACTCATATTTATTGAATATTGTTACACAATTCTAGTCGAAAAAGTTCATTATTATCCAGGTTAATTTTATTTACAATTTTATTTTACAGTTTCTTACTTTTACCAAATTAACTTATAAATGAAATTATCCTTCCAAAGAAAACGTTTGAATTTCTTATACAATTAATTTGTTCATACATTCTTTAGTAAATTTCATTTACAATTTTGCTCTATACTTTCATACTTTTCCAAAATAAGTTATGAATGAAATGTATACTTTTAATAGAAAAAGTTTGAATTTCTCAGCTTCCTACAATATTTACTTAAACAATTACTTTGTTTATTCATTGTTTAATAAATTTCATATACAATTATGCTCTACAGTTTCATACATTTACTAAATTAAGTAATGCAAGAAATATTCTGATAGAAGATGTTTGAATTTCTTAACTTGCGACAATATTTACTTAAATAATTGGATCATGTTTCTAATTTTGCTTTAAATGTCAACACTTTTTCTATAGTAAATTATATTAAAAAAATTTATAGATTGTGAATTAATAAACCAATTATTACATTCATAAATTAACTTATAAATGAATATAATTAACTTTACATACACAAACTAGATAAATTGAAACTAAATACACCCATACCTCGTTATACGGCCGCTCTTTATACGGCATTCGCTATAACGGCCCTCGTCAATGAAGGCACGTTTTCGATTTACGGCCTAAAATGTTTCGCTATAACGGCAAAAAACTTTTTTCCATGTCTATATATCTACATGTTGCCGATCTTGCGCAAGCGCAATAATTGATTCCTTATACGGCTTTTCGCTTTGCGGCCAAGTTTCGTGGAACGTATCTAGGCCGTAAAGCGAGGTATGGGTGTATTTTAAAGATCTGTACAAAACCTGTGAAATTTTAATTTATCAATGAATATAAATATGTTTCGAAAAAATGTCTCAACTTCTAATAAATTTGTATAATTAAACTCAAAATGCAATGATTTATGTAAATATTGTAGAATTGACGATGATTTATATATGGAAAATAAAATATGAAAAAATTGTGAATGTTAGAAATAATTTCTATAAATTTTGCTTGACAAATATTTTAATGAATAAAAACCAAGAAATATCATTCCATTGCTGCACAGGACTATTTACCATATGGATAATGGTAAAATTTAATGTTTTGTATATAATCTCCAGATAAACATAGAAAATAATACCAAATCAAAAAAGACATTTTTTAAATTATTTCCAAATGAATCAAATTTTAATTAATATATTATTTATATTCCAACATTGAATTAAATTTACTTAAATATTGATTAAATTTTATAGAATTTGGTTAGAGCCGCCGGTATACATTCTGAGGTCATCGGTTCGAGGATTTTGTAGTCTCTTAAGGGCTTTTTTAGTACTTCCGGACTGAGGCCATTGATTCCTAATAAAATCAGTCTTCAAGGGATTAGTTGTCAATGGGTAACGATTACAAAACAAGTATTTGCAAAGGCATGGTGATTTTACTGAATATCTGAATGGAAGAAATTGTACATATTGTTGCAAAAAGACAAAAACTACAAACTAAATCTTAAAATTTATAAATTTATAAATTAATGTATTGTAAATTATAAATTTGTGCATAAATTTCAATACATTTGTATTTGTTGAATGATTTCTGTAGTCGAAAGTGAAATAATAGAGAGGAGGAACGTGTATAATTCGATGTAGCAAGTTTGAATACATTATTTTGGTCGAGATAGGTTCGTAATTAACATTTTCAATGTAATAACACTCGATAAATATTTAATAAAACCAAAAATATGCATGCAGAAATACCAAATGCATTAAGATTCTCCCGTTCGATACTGCGATAAATAATAAATCTGCGAGAGATGTTTTCGACATTTCAGCTTTATAAAACGCATAATTAACGCGAATCATGCAGTAATTTAATTATTATTATTTCTTTGTTAATTTTTATACATTCGAACAACCGGACAGAGAGAGAGAGAGAAAAAAAGGCACAATCTTTGCACAACGCATTTCAAACGCATTTCTCAACTATACATAGAAAACAATGGTAAAGTAAACATTGAATGTGTATAGATAAATAAATCTGATACTATTGAGGATGCATTCGATGTGTACTAAATTAAATTGCTGCATTTTGCGCAATTCACATACAATTTATTTTTTAGCGTTTAGTTGTTCATTTAAATGCATGTAGTATTCAGTTTCGTTTAGTACGGCTTCGGTCAGTGCGGATTCATTGAAAAAAATCAAGCAAACTAAATTTTAATTAAGCGTAATACAACAAAAATAGTAAATGATATGTTTTCCCTTTCTGCAGCCTCTTTTTGTATATGTTCAGATCTTCGATTAGTCCGGTTTCAAACAGTGACGTAACCATTATTCGGACTTTTGTATATGTTCAGATCTTCGATTAGTCCGGTTTCAAACAGTGACGTAACCATTACTCGAACTTTTGTTTATGTTGAGATCTTCGATTAGTCCGGTTTCAAATAGTGACGCAACCCATTACTCGGACTATAGGAGGTATCGATTGAATCATTAATATTATCTAAATTTAATGAAATAGTAAATTTTCTAATATTGATTTAAAAAAAAGTACAAGAGATTTAATGAATTTTGTATTAAAATCAGAGGAAAATTAAAAATGTTAAAAATGGATATTTTGTTTGTTTCTTAAACTAAAACTGTTATAACAAAATAATTGACTTATTACAATAATAAACATCCATTTCAACAACAATTCCAAAAAAATAACTCAATAAAAACGAAGAAATATAAAGAAAAGAAAATTAAACCAAAAGTCTTTCTGTCCTATTTGTTATAATATTTGTATCCAAATATGAAATAACGAAAAATTAAACAAGTGTACTAAATATGAAATACTTATTTTAAAGTTGATTCATTTTATCATTGAACTACATTTTAGTTTTCTTGTTGTTTTAGTTATAGCTTGAAATGACATAACACTAGTATTTAAAACATATTTTTTTGTTACAAACATTTTTCTTTATTTTTTTTTTTTAATGACCTTTTACATTTGTAAGTAGATTCATGTTTAAATAGACAAAAGTACTTGAAGTTGGTCCGTGATAATTTTATCAATGAAATCTTCGGAAGACCAAACATGGAACGACGCCCAATCAGCCGGTGTCAGGTATTTATAGGATGTGTTAACAAATTATTCTTGCTGCAGGAGGAGGGATTTCGCAAGAAGGCATAAATTTGTGCAAATGAAATCTACATGTAGGTATTACCAAATCGAACCGCAGGATCGTATGCATATAGATATATATATACACAAACCTTCTCAACTGCGTGTAGTAGCTTGTAATGTTTATTACACGTGTATCCATTATATCGTTTAATATCTATTGCATATACGATCCATTGTTTACTTGTTAATTGCGAAAATTATTATTCATCAATTATATTTATTGTATGTATAATACAAATTAATTAAACTAATTGTAAATTTGTATTACATAATTTGATTTCGATTTTTCACTATTTAAAAAGAAAACTAATAGAAATATTGATGAAAAACTTGCTTCTATAACATATAGCTTCATTTTTAATGACAGCTGTCAAGAAAACGTCAAAATAATTTTATAAAAAATTGGCTCGCAAATAATGGCTAACGTGTCATGTTGAGAAACGCTGGTGTACACAATCATGTATCATTTAATTAAGTAATTATCACTCTATACGAAATGATAACTAAATGAAATATTACCTGAAGTCACTAAATGACAGCTGTCACCTTGCAAAAAAAAACGTCAAAAATATTAATGACGTAAACAAATTGTGTCAAAGTATAAATAGAAGTGTAGAGTCGCTTAGCAACAAAAAAAAATGTTGAGAAAGTCAGTTTGTGTATGAAATAGTGTATTGCTATAAAATATCCGTAATCAATCAGTATAAGCGATTGTCGAAGATCAAACTGAAACCGTGTTTCTCCACTCCCAGAAAACGCCGGATGGATGGAAATCATGAAGACATTTTTTTTTTTGTTGTATTAACAATATAACATTTAAGATTGCATCTTTCCACATAAAATAACTTGGATGAATCAAAGGCATAAAAATAGGATGATAAGTTGGGATTTTCGTGCCCTTCAATGCCTTGAAGATGAGAATTGAGTGTAGTTTCATGTTGCCTCCGGCCGTTGGAATACTTTGGTAATGACGATCACGATTTCGTAACGCGAATGCAGTTGCAGGCAATAAACTTTCTTCGCATCATTTGAGATGTCATCTTTGATCGGAACGCAGCGCATCCTGGATCCGAAGAAGGATTTTACGGCTGCGCGTCTCGCCAATCGACATGTTCATCCTCCGCAGCTGTCAATAAATCAACATATTCATGCATATTTATTTGAACACCTTCATTCTCATATTGGAAATAACTTGAATGCTGCTGCTGTAGCTGCTGTGAGCTATAAATACTTACCTTCGATCAATACAAATAAATTACATTTGTATCTTATTTAAGTATTTCCAGGAAATAATGTGCAATTTGCAAAATGTTGTCTAATAATACTTATAATAATGTATTGGATATACGCATGTAAATGCCTTCCAACTACAATCTTTCCAATAAATATTTTTCAACTTTGCGAGCTAATTACACCATAACGGTGAAAGCTACACATCTACAAATATATGCATATTGAAGCCTGAATATTTGACTTTAATTATTGTGTTGATTTGTCTAATTATCTTGATTGGTTGTCGAGTAATACCTTAAAACGTGAAGACACTGCCTTTTCGAAGGTTAAAAAAACTTTTTTTTTATTTGAGCGCAAATTACAAGAAAAAGATTCTAGCAACAAATCTACAAATACATGCATATTGAAGCCTAAACATTTAACTTTAATTATTTTGTTCATATGTCTAATTATCTTGATTGGTTGTCGAGTAATACACAAAAAAGTGAAGACACTGCTTTTTCCAACGTTAAAAAAACATTTTTTTAAATTTGAAGACACTGCTTTTTCAAACGTTAAAAAAATATTTTTTCAATTTTGAGAGCGAATTACAAGAAAACGGTGCTAGCTACAAATCTATAAATAGATGCATATTAAAGCCTGAACATTTGACTTTAATTAGAGTGTTCATTTGTCTAATTACCTTGATTGGTTGTCGAGTAATACACTAAAACGTGAAGACACTGCTTTTTCAAACGTTAAAAAAACATTTTTTCAATTTTGAGAGTGAATTACAAGAAAACGGTGCTAGCTACAAATCTACAAATAGTTGCATATTAAAGCCTGAACATTTGACTTTAATTAGAGTATTCATTTGTGTAATTACCTTGACTGGTTGTCGAGTAATACACTAAAACGTGAAGACACTGCTTTTTCAAACGTTAAAAAATATTTTTTCAATTTTGAGAGTGAATTACAAGAAAACTGTGCTAGCTACAAATCTACAAATAGATGCATATTAAAGCCTGATCATTTGACTTTAACTAGGGTATTTATTTATCTAATTATCTTGATTGATTATCGAGTTATACACTAAAACGTGAAGACACTGCTTTTTCACTGCTGAATTGATTCAACTACATTTTGTAAGGATTGTATATCAATCGAAAATATTCCTACTGTGCAGACGTGAAACAGAAATAGCTGGAGTTAATGAAAAAATTGTAATAAAAAGTGGATCATGTCACTGATTTTCGAGCGGAACGTTTGATAATACGCCTGCAGAAATGCGAAACAATTTGACACTCTTGCAGAGAAAATTATCTTGTCGAAATGTGTATAATTTCGCGTAGAAAGTTTACGTTCGTACCTATTTATCCATTAAATGGGTATTATTAAGACATTCCTGGTATTTCACTCTATTGCATGTTATTAATAGTATTTCATTTAATTTTTCTTGTTTCGTGAGCGAAACGCTAGTTTATTGGTTTGGTAGAAACGGTAGTTCTCGTTTCTTCGTTTAACCACAATGATCATTATCATGATGATGATAATGACGATGTTAATGTTCGCTAATAATAATTAAAATCTAAGTTCATACTCATTACGTTATAGACACGCACACATACATTAAAAATTGAAACATCCATCGAGAAATTGCAAATGCGGCTGTAACTTATTACGAGTCCTCCTCGGCTCTTCGGTCTGTAATAACGAGGAAAACAGGTGCAAAAAGAAAAACATCTGACAATTTCACCGGATTACGTAACTCCCGCCGTTATTAACGTGCGGATTCTCAATTCGTGCCGCAATTTTACATCATTTTTCGGTTCTTCTATTTTTCAAATAATCATTCTGTTTTTGTCTAGAAAGAAATTTTACATATAGTTTTTGCATTAATTTTATGTATTTGATGAACCTAAAGAAAGCAGAAAATGAAATGTAAATTTCGATTTTTCACATTTTGATATTTGTTATCATATATGTTCTATTTTTCACATTTTGGATGAATTACTGTAAATTTTCGATTTTTCACATTTTGTGAAAAGTGGTTGCACTTTTGGTTTTGTCAAATTACTTTTCATCTTTGGGCAACGTTTCCTGCTGACAATTATATTTACATCTTTGCTAAATTCTTAGACGTTCGTTTTACGCAACACATACAATGCACGTCCGACGGGCATTTCCCTAATGAATCTCTAATGTGAGTTTAATTACGCACATCATAATGATTTCATATAAGCAATTTACTTAAACTCGCAGATCTAACATAATTTGTAATATTCTGTGTCGTTTATTTATCGTCTACACCTTTCTTTGCATGAATATATTGAAATTCCTTGTGATCCAACACCTACAATCCATATATTACCTTGATTATGAAAACTGCTAATTCATTCACTGCAGAAATCACCGCAAATAATTACATTCCTCGATAATAAACTAATTTTCGAATAATCATACAAAAGGCATTGCTCCTTTTTAGGTCAAAGGTTTCCCAAGCTTTTTGCTCCTACAGTTATATTGAAAAGTATAATTATAAAAAACATTTTGCTTTATGATTAATCTGATTTATATAATGATGAAATTAACACTATAACTAAGAGAAAAGCGAAAAAATCATCAAAATGTGTGTAACTTTTATTAATAATTGTCTTTGTATTTAATGAAAAATACCTCTATTTAGATAAACACTCTGCTTTTAACGAATTTACAGCAATTTTTCTTAATAAATTACCTAGAAATAAAAAATAAATCTTAGAATAAGCATAAAATCACATAAATAATTGAAATGATGAAAAAAAAGAGCAAAAACATGAATAAGATCAATGTTAAAAAAGGAATCTATAATTAAATTAATTAAAACATTCAACTATAATTATATATGAAACAAACAAAAACATGTCAATTACAAACATCAAAAGTGAAGCACGACTTCCAAATTCCGTTCTCAAGAACACCGAAATTAAATATGTAGTAAAAATGGTTAATGTTGAATTCCGCAGCGATGCGGAATCACGTCTTAACTTCTCGTTTTGTTCGTGTACTTTTGGAAATTTGACAGCGAATTACAAGAAAACGGTGCAAGCTACAAATCTGCAAATATATGCATATTGAAGCCTGAACATTTGACTTTATTTAGAATATTCATTTGACTAATTATCTTGATTGTCTGTCGAGTAATACACTAAAAGGTAATGACACTGCTTTTTCGAACGTTAATTTTTTTTCAACTTTGAGAGCGAATTACAAGTGAACGGTGCTAGCTACAAATCTACGTATACATGCATATTGAAGCCTGAACATTTGACTTTAATTAGAGTATTCATTTGTCTAATAATCTTGATTGGTTATCGAGTAATAAACTGAAACGTAAACACACTGCTTTTTCGAACGTTAAAAAAACATTTTTTCAAATTTAAGAGCGAATTATAAGAAAACGGTGCTAGCTACAAATCTACCTATACATGCATATTGAAGCCTGAATATTTGACTTTAATTAAAGTGTTCATTTGTCTAATTATCTTGATTGGTTGTCGAGTGATTCATTAAAACGTGAAGACACTGCTTTTTCCAACGTTAAAAAAATCATTTTTTTCAGTTTGAGAGCGAATTACAAGAAAAGGATTCTAGCTACAAACCTACAAATACATGCATATTAAAGCCTGAATATTTGACTTTAATTAGAGTATTCATTTGTTTAATTATCTTGATTGGTTGTCGAGTAATTCATTAAAACGTGAAGACACTGCATTTTTGAAGGTTAAAACAATATTTTTTTAACTTCAAAAATCTATAAATATTCAACTATAATTATATATGAAACAAAAAAAAACAAGTCAATTAGAAACATCAAAAGTGAAGCACGATTTCCAAATTCCGTTCCGCGAAATGTGAACTATGGAAACGGATAAAAGTGAATCTATCGGCTTCTCAAGAACACCCAAATTATATATGAAAAAAAAGGTTAATGCTGAATTCGTGCATGCCATTAATTTGAGCAGCGATGCGGAATCACGTCTTAATTAAATTACCAATTTGATCGTCTTCTCGTTTCGTTCGTATTCTTATGGAACAGTTTTTTTTCTGTTCATTCGCTTCTCCTCTCGTTATCTTAAATTAAATCTGAAGAAATCGCACGTCTCAAACGTAATCTTTTGTCAAGGAAAATTAATCTGTAAATTATACCCAAATATCATCTAATAATCATTTATGTCTGTCAGTATTTGCATACTTCGTGTTTCTGTATTTTTTTCTTGCTAATCGTTTAATATGATTTAATGATGTAATAATTATGATAGACATACGTACAATGTAAATGAAGTTGACTTTTTCTAGTCGATGAAACAAAATCTCAAACAAAACGTACTGTTGCCTTGGAAATTTATTATTTTGTTTGTTATACTTTTGTTTGTTGTAGTGATTGTAACTAGGTGGTTTATAATTCATGCCTTCTGCAAACCGATGTTACGTAAATTCAATTTATGGTACTGCAGAATATCTGGATGTAAAAGGCGATGGCGAAAACGTGCGTGCGATATTTTACTTCGTTTTGAGAGATGAGATGTTTACTTCTTGTGTGGATCTTTGCGGTCTTTCATATACTGTGTGTTACGTGTCAAGGAAAGATCTCGATACGAATCTTCGTCTGAAGCGAGCAGACCCATAAACGTCTCCAAAAAATATTTCCAAGAAACGTACATAATCTCATGTCGCAGACGTAAAACCATTTAAAATGCGAACCCCATATTAATAACAAGTGTCGTAAATTTCGGACACTGCTTTTGTTTTGTTGCCAACAGAAAAAGAACATAACGAAACTATTTTTATGCGACATACGCAGTTTTAAATATTTATGATGTTTTATGTAAATGTGGAATATTTTGGAACTTTCGTGAAAAAAATAGGATGTTGAAATGAAAAATTATTAAGTTTATTGAAAGATCAGCAGATTTTCTTTCTAAATGTAAAAATAATTAATAAATTTGTAAAACGACTAGTAGGTTTCCTTCATAATTCATCATCGAATTTTGTGTATTTGTTTTCATTTGTTTTTTATGTCAAATGAATATTTCTTTACCTGTCACCTCTTCTTAACATTATATTTAATAATGTTTTGCAATTTCGTTGACAGATTAATTACTAGGTTTCGTTTCTAACTAGTCATTGAATTTTATCTCTTATTTATTCACGATTTTTATTAATTTGTGCCTACATTTTTGTTGTATACAATCATCCAAACAAAAAGTAAAGGCTTCTTTTTTTTACCAAATATTTAGTTTCTAGACGCAATAGATCACAATTATAGTTGATTTATCTATTTGTAACCCGGCGCATCCACCAAATTATTATTTGAATTATTTTATAAATTTTGGTCCGTATTTATATGATTATGAATTCATATGTAACGTAAATTTTTTTTTAACTAATATTTACTATTATACCAAGTTTAAATTAAATTCTAATTAAATACGTTTAAAAAATTAATACTTTCGAAAAGTTATATTAAACATTAATATAATATAAAATTAATATAATTTCTATATTTTATAAAACTTATGGAAGACAGTAACTTCATCTGTAAATTAATAATCTACATAAGATTAATTGAAAATTATAGTAAACATTAAAAATTTACAGTTGATATGCAACCAGGTTTGCTCCAAAGTAAGATGTGTTGCACATAATAACATACCAATAAGTTTTATTCACACCCACACAATAATTCCAGTTAACGTCAGTTCAAAAATCCTATTGGAATTGGAATTTCTCATCTGTCAGTCAAAATTGAAATACGAACGAAAAGGTAAACTATTTGAAAGAATTAACACCTGAAGCAGTTATTTCCACTGAAAAATTAGCATTTTCTTTGTAGGTATTTAAGGAAAAACTTTTGCATTTACTAATTATGAAGAAGGAAAATGATCCTGATGTTGGAGACAGAATTGAATGCCAAGGCTCTTATGGTACGATAAAGTATGTAGGAGAAGTGGGTGGTCATAGTGGAACTTGGTTAGGAGTGGACTGGGATGATTCTGATAGAGGTAAACATGATGGTACAGTAAAGAATGTTGAATATTTTAAAGCCAGGTATTTATGTGAATGTTTACAATTCTCACTTATTTTTTAATCTTACTCGATTTCAGCTGTTCAACATCTGGTTCCTTTGTCAGGCCAGAGAAGATCGAGCTAGGACAAAGCATTATTACAGCAATCACAACCAGATATGGACAGAAAGATGATGAAGCTGAGGCAAAGCATTTGCAACAGCAACTGTTGAGCACTCAGCAAACAATGAATGCCCCATTCTTGCAGCTGGTTGGGTTTGATAAAATCACTGATAAACAAAGGTAACATTGACATGAATTATTTTGTATTGTATTTATGTTTTGTTAATTAGGAAATACAATGAGCTGCATGTGATTAACGTCCGGATGCAGAGAATCAACCATTTGGGAAATCCCAGGGAGGTGTTTGAGCTTTGCCCCAACATCTGGGAATTGGATTTGTCAAAGAATTTAATCAATTCTTGGTCTCTGATTCTGCAGCTCTGCTCCGAGCTCAAATCTTTGAAAATACTTAACGTCAGGTAAAAATGTATGTTATGACAACGCAAAACGTTTCTCATCTCATTGTTTTCAGTGAAAACATTTTAACTTTTCCGATAGAAATGGGTGAAGAAAGATACGAAAATGTCACCACGTTGATTTGCGGGTCGATGAAACTGGATTGGGAGGGATTGTTGAAGATGACCAGGCATTTTCCCAATTTAGAAGAGTTCATTGCTCCAAAGAATAACGTCACGAATTTGGATATCGGTGATTCGGATTTGCGGAAGTTGAAGGTTTTGCATATAGATCAGAACGATATTGGTTCGTGGTCGGAAATCTGCAAATTGGGACATATTCCAGATCTAGAATTGCTTAATGTTGAATTGACTGGTGTTAAAGAAATCCGTTTTCCCGATGACGGCAAATCGAATTTATTTAGAAATTTGAAAATGCTTTATTTAAAAGAGAATCTTATTAATGATGCAAGTAGAATTTTGGATTTGTTAATGGTTATTTCTTAATTAATTGATGGTTTCAGTGGGAATCGGTTGGAGAATTGAATAAGCTGGAGAATTTGATTGATTTGAGGTTGACCAAGAATCCCATCTTCGAGCACAACACTTACGATACTTGCGCTCAGTACATTATTGCAAGAATTGCTAATTTGATGGTAAAAACTGCTGTAATTAATTTTCGGTGTGTTAATTTTACTGTTGATAGGTTTTGGATGGTCAAAATATCTCTGAAGAGAGAAAAGGAGCGGAATACGATTATTTGAGGATCAATGGAATCGAGTGGTTGAAGTGCAAAGATAACGATGATACCCGAGCCGATTTCTTGAAGCGCTTCAATAGGTATCAGGAATTGGTGAAAAGTGGGTTGTCTTCAATAACAATTTTAATAACTTTTATTAAATTCTATGTTTTCAGAATATGGAGAACTTGAAGAATCAGAACTGAAGATTCAATCAAACATAATCCAAGTGTCGTTGATTAAAGTCAATTTGGTGTATGAAGACAGGGTGATCTCCAAGAAGCTACCACCAACAATTCTCGTGCAAAAGCTTATCATGTTGACGCAAAAACTGTTCCAGCTATCCGAAAGACCCACTCTCATCTATGAAAGCGCCTTGCAGGATAACATCAAAATTGAATTGGCCGATGAATGCAAAGAGCTGGGCGTTTATTCCATTCAAAACGACGATAGAATCGTTGTAAAAGTGTGATTTACACTTAATTTTAACAAAATCCTCATCACCATTACGCTTTTAGCTATTAATTTATATGCACAACAAAATTGTAATTGTTAACGAATTTAAATAATTTTTAATTTAATGCATATATTTTTTTTGTGCCTGTTACCAACCAACCACCAAATTCTTCATTCATTCATAAACAGTGATTGAGGAAGCTGCATGAAGAGAAATCATCCTTCAATCGATGTTTACATGTTGTTATGACGTTTTAACAAGTAGAAATAACTAATTAAAAGATACAATGAAGTGAGTGCTTTCGCTGTTATCGAAAATAAATTTAATTAAGAGTGTTTTAAATTTATATTTCAATCAAAACAAATACCTAACCTATTTCTATTTGTAGGTTAAGCGTGGACGGTTTAATTGTGTATTTTCCCTATGATTACATCTATCCAGAGCAATATGCTTACATGTGTGAACTCAAAAGGGCCCTGGATGCCAAGGTAATTTTGTAAAAGTTGAGACGAAAGAAATGTATTTATTTTTGTTTCGTAGGGACATTGTCTTTTGGAAATGCCCTCAGGCACAGGGAAGACAACCACTCTACTTTCTCTCATTGTGGCTTACATGATGGAGAACCCGCACATGGTGAGGAAATTAATTTATTGCTCTCGCACAGTACCCGAAATTGAAAAAGTCATGGAGGAATTGAAGAAGCTGCTCGAGTATTATGAAAAAGAAGATGGTCAGTATCCTAGTATGATGGGTGTTGTGTTGACATCTCGGAAAAACCTTTGCATACATCCAGAGGTAAGATTATTTAGAATTGTTAATAACGATTGGTTATTGTAAATGTTCATTATGTAGGTGAGTACAGAGAGGGAAGGAAAAATAGTGGACAGCAAATGCCACTCTTTGACAGCCAGCTACATAAGGGAAAGGCACAATTACGATGAGACCTCACCAATTTGTCAGTATTTCGAGGGCTTCTCCTTGGATGGAAAGGAAAGCAATATGCCTTTTGGAGTTTACACTATTGATGACCTGAAGATGTATGGAAGGGCTAGGAACTGGTGTCCGTATTTCCTAGCCAGGTTTGCGGTACGTTGACGCAATAAATTCAATGTTTTAAAAGCTTATAGAAATATAATTTTTAGATAATTCATGCAAATATTGTGGTATACAGTTACCATTACTTGTTGGACCCGAAAATCGCCGATGTAGTATCAAAAGAGTTATCCAAAGAATCGGTGGTAATCTTCGACGAAGCCCACAACATCGATAATGTCTGCATAGATTCGATGAGCGTAAAAATTAACCGAAGAATCATCGAAAAATCCGCGGCGAACATAACACTATTGGAAAAAACCGTTGCTGAGTAAGTAACATGCACTTTGACAAAATATGAACGAATTTTATTAAACATGAATTTATTGAAGAATGCGAGAAGATGATCAAAACAAACTGCAGGAAGAGTACAATCAGTTGGTGGAGGGTTTACGGTTGGCCAGCGCCGCCCGAGACACCGACATCATCTTAGCGAATCCCGTTTTACCCGATGAGATCTTCAACGGTAATAATTCTCATTCTGTAGCAGCAGTAATTCGTATTACATTATCTTGATGCTTCAGAGGTCGTCCCCGGTAATATCAGGAATGCGGAACATTTCGTTTCTTTCCTCAAGAGGTTTTTGGAATACCTGAAGACGAGGCTTCGGGTGCAGCACGTCGTGCAGGAATCTCCGGCCGGATTCCTCAGGGATGTTCAGTCCAAAGTTTGCATTGAAAGGAAACCTTTACGTTTCTGCGCAGAAAGGTATTTCAATCAATTACAACTTTGTAAAATTAGATTTATTAAATTGTTTTTACTTATCTTTCAGATTGTCTTCACTGCTGAAAACATTGGAAATAGCCGATTTGACTGACTTCAGCCCGTTGGTGTTAATAACGCATTTAGCCACTTTAGTCTCGACATATACCAAAGGTTTCACTATCATCGTTGAACCGTTCGATGATAAAACTCCCACTGTTTCGAATCCAGTTCTTCATTTCAGGTATTTCTTAATATAATACTTGATTCTTAACATCACACAACTATTGTAAACTTATATAAATGTTACATATTTGTTTCAGTTGCCTGGATTCATCAATTGCGATAAAACCTGTTTTCGATAGGTTTCAAACGGTGGTGATAACTTCTGGAACGCTTTCACCTCTGGATATGTACCCTAAAATATTGAATTTCCACCCCGTTATTATGTCTTCCTTCACGATGACTTTAGCAAGACCTTGCTTATTGCCTATGGTAAATAGTGGTAAATCTTCATATCACCTCACATTATTTATTGATTATTGCAGATTGTTTCCAAGGGTAGTGATCAGGTAGCAATTTCATCTAAATTCGAAACGCGTGAGGATATTGCTGTGATAAGAAATTATGGACAATTATTAGTTGAAGTGAGTATATAACTTATTGATTATTCATAGAACAATAACGCTTTTTGAAGATCTAATAGTTTCATGATTTAGGAAATATTTCTTGAAAGAAATGAATCGTAACTAATGGTAAAATCTATTAAATTATAGACAATCGTAAATACGTAAATTATAGTTATTTTGCCTTGAATTATTTCAATAGATGAATACTTCAGTTTTGAATCTAATTGTGTATTTTCAGGTGGCTGCTAATGTACCTGATGGAGTAGTGTGTTTCTTCACGTCGTATTTGTATTTGGAATCGGTGGTAGCCAGTTGGTACGATCAGGGCGTCATCGACAGTTTGCAGCGTTACAAATTGCTGTTCATCGAAACGCAGGATTCTGCTGAAACCAGTTTTGCGTTGATGTACTACATTAAGGCAAGTTTCTATTATTACAGCTGGATTCTGTTTGGGAATAACCTTTTGTTTTTAGGCTTGTGAATCAGGAAGAGGAGCTGTACTATTGTCTGTGGCTCGAGGGAAAGTCTCCGAAGGAGTTGATTTCGATCATCATTTGGGAAGAGCAGTTCTCATGTTTGGTATTCCCTATGTCTACACTCAATCCAGAATTCTTAAAGCGCGTTTGGATTACTTGAGAGATCAATTTCAGGTAAGATACATATATTTGGTTACCCTTAGGACCTTTACGTATTGTTGCTATATTGTTTTTTCACCATACATTCAAATCATAAGTAAATTTTCTCCTTATGTAAGTGGTAGATATTTTGTTTTCTATACTAAATTATATAAGATGAATGATTGAGTTTTAATAGCACTTTCTTCTAACTTCTCAGAAGACGTGCCATAAAGTTTTAATGCAACGTCAAAGTTGATTTACGAGCGATAAATCTTGGTTGCGTTTATAAATCATATTCTAATATGTTTTGATATTTGTTTGCAGATTAAAGAAAACGATTTCTTGACTTTCGATGCGATGAGACACGCAGCGCAATGCGTGGGCAGAGCGATCCGTGGTAAAACCGATTATGGTATAATGATATTCGCAGATAAACGTTTCTCGAGATCCGACAAACGTTCCAAGTTACCGAAATGGATCCAAGAACATCTCAAAGATTCGTATTGCAATCTTTCAACTGAAGAAGCCATGCAGGTAAGACGATTGTTAAATATTTGTATTTGCTGGTAATACATTTGAAATTTGCAGATGGCAAAACGTTGGTTGAGGCAGATGGCCCAACCTTTCACTAGGGAAGACCAATTGGGTGTGTCTTTGTTAACGCTGGAGCAGCTGCAGAGCAGCGAAGCCAGCAAAATCGAGAAACAGGCGCAACAGAATTAAACTTGTATTGATTTTTAATTACACTTCTCACTTTTTAAAAACATACATAATATATATATATAAAAAATAAACAAAACTACAATTTATAAATTATCATATAAAACTGTGCGTGTGTGGGTGTATCTGTATATTTATATTTATGTACTTAATTCGACTACGACTAAATGTTTACTGAGCGCTTATAAAAGTAACAAGAAACACGACGGAATAACAAATAATTAAATACATTTTCTCTATCAATAATTGCCAACAAGTAAAATTCGAGAAGTATATATGTAATATATATATATAAAACTATGTACAGAACGATCTTCGTAAGTAACAATAATTCCCCATATATAATCTCCCTTTTTTGTTTCTTGATAAAATATAATAATAATTGTGTTTTTTTTAATTCTGAAAAAAAGTATTAATTAATTAAATATATGTACATATAACAGAAAAACAAACAATGACTAAAATACATTTAAAGAATCGTGAAAGATAAATGCTGTTGATTCGCATTTAGAAAATAATAATATTTACAGCAATCTGCAGGACGGTTTCGTGATCTAAATTGTTATTAACAGGCGATGGTAATAGAAGTTGAATGGAAACGTTTAATTGGCTCGGATCAAAATATTTGATCCTGATCGATTGATGTGCTTCTTCAATTTAACGTTAGATTTGATCGATTCGGCTTCGTCCCACTCGCAATTAATTTCTCTTCATCATCTTCTCCCTTATGGCACCTAAACTTATTACATTCTTTTTGTTCGTAAACCGAATCTCGTTACTTATTTTTGGCTGTTGAATTTCGTGTCGGTGACGGTGATGTTCGTCACCGATGAATGATTCGGGTTGAACACCCACTGCTTGAAGTTCTCCGTGCTGCCGTTCGTTGAGATTTGGACGAGGTTGTCTTCGCTGTCGCCCCTCTTCGGAGGCACTGGAGGTCGACTAGAGTAAGTCGGTAGGCCGGAAGGCAGTTTGGAGTTGGTGCGGATCGATGTCACGGTGATGTTCCTCGCAGCGGCCTTCGGCTGGTGCTTCAAGTTGATGGGAATGTGCGAGGACATCATCTCCAGGAGCTCCTTATCCGGCTCCGTGTCCAAGATCTTCGAATCCCTGCGCTCCGGAGACGTCGGCGGCGTCTTGTTCAGAACCGGAATACGCGATTTCGGCGGACTCACCTCGGATCTCAACGATTTCGGTGCAACGGAAGGCTTCTCGAAGTTCGATCTCAGAATTTCGATTTGCGAAAGACGCGACTCCGGCGCTTTCATCTGGCTCTCGTAACTGGACGTGGTGAATCGCATCTCCGGTAACTTCTTCAGCTGCTCCTCGACGATTTCCTGAACCTTCTGCAACTCTTTGGCCGGATCCACTTTATCATTGATAACGATGCTCTTCGTGCTTTGCAGCGTGTCCTTCTTAACCGTTTCCTCGACATCTTGGATAGTCTTCTCGAAACTATTTATATTATGCTCGAAGTTCTGTATGTTATGCTCGAACTTCTTCAAGTAATTCTCGAATTCGTTGTCGAGGTTCTTCATATCGGGCATCTCCTCATCCTCCAATCTGGGAACGATCTCAATCTCGGACACGTTTCTCTCCTTATTATTCGGAGTCATCACCTGTATTTCCGTGATGTACGTTAAACTGGAACTGTTCTCCATATCGTTTTCCAATTTCCTGTTCATTTCGCTAATGCTGCTGAAGTCCTGTTCTTTCAGATCAATTTCACTGGTCAGATCGTTCAAATCTCCTGTTATCTCGAAAGTTAAAGACGTGGGACAATCGACGGTGACTTCGGCGTTGGATTCGAAATTGGTATCGGAAATGGTAATGTTCTTAATCAGATCCGGAGTGGAGATTGTCACATTATCCATGTTAGTTGGAATGCTGTCGTATTTAATTTCGGTTTCGTTGATATTGACTTGAAATTGCGGTTGGGACGTTTCCAAAATCGTGATGTTGCTGATATTATCGTTGTTGATCTTAAGACGTTCCAGACTTTCCAAAGAATGCCTCGAGACCTTCAAGTCGTCAGGAACGTTCGTGTCGTTGTTTTCCACATAATTCCTGGTAATTGCTAGGCGTTCGGCCAACAAAAAGTCTTCGACTTCTTTCGAAGATGCTTGCGTAATCGGTTTTGTGATTTCATGTGTTATGGTCGGTTTATGGGACACCACTTCTTTTACAGTTTCGATGCTATCCATTTTTACTTCCTCGAATTTATCTTCGGAAATGGTGAGATTCGTTTCAAACGATTCCATGGGCTTCATAATCCTTTCGCCAGTTTCCACGTTGTTTTCGAATATAGGCCAGATCTGATTCTTCACCGTTTTCACCACTTCGATCGGTTCGTCGTTGATCTTCAGTTCTTCGAAAACCTCTTCAGCGGGTCTCATTTGCGTTAAACTCCTATCTTGTCCGTTGATGATATCTATAGTTTCTTGCTTTATTTCATTGATTTTGCTGACTAAAGCATCGAATTCCGATTTAGCCCCGAAATCTGTTGTGCTTATATTTTCCATGGAGATTTTCAAATCTTCGAAACTGCTTCGATCTCCGAGACTCTCGGAACTCCCATCTTGTCTCAAGATCGCGTCTTCGAGATTACCCCATTCCGAAGACTTCTTCAATCTATTCCTCTGGAAAGTGTTTAATCCGTCGAGGATCAACGATAAGCGAGGTTCTTTGTTTATTAAAGCGTTTCGGTACAGGCTCTCATCTGAACTAGTCTTCGAATCGTTATCTTCGACTTTACCGGATTTGCGCTTCTTGGGCAAAGTGGGCATAGCGTTATCGGTGATGTCCAGACTCTGGGCCCTCTCCAGAGTGCTTGTCTTCCCCGATTTAATCTTCGTCAGATCACCGGTACTCGCAGTCTTCCTGTTTTGCCTCTCCTCATTTTCCTCGCTCTGGTGCACAGTTATATCGCTCGCATTCAACTCGATGGTGTTCACCGAGGACTGATTATCCACTTCTATATCGGAATCAGAGTTGTAATCTTTGATGTCGCTGCTGATGTTGACGTGAGAGACGTCCGGGTTCATCCTTTCGATGGAATCGTCGCTTTTATTCAGCGTGTTCGATGATAATGGCGAGATGATCTCTTCCTCCTCGTCCATGTAATTAGTGCTATCGTCGGCTCTGTTCTCTGGGGGAGGAGCAGGCGCTTTACCTTTCTTCTTCGGCGATTTAACATCTTCCTCTTCGACGGTCTTTCGGTTCTTGCGAGCTGCCGCCGCGGCGTACAGCATCGTGCTAGGAATCTCGAGAGGTATATTATTCTCGTCACGTTTGATTCCCGAACTATTTAAAACGTTCTGCCGATCGAACTGATGGTCTTCGACCTGCTGCTGGTGTAGCTGTTGTTGTTGCTGCTGCTGCTGCTGCTGCTGAGGCGGTTCAACGACAACCTTATTAATCTTTTCGCGCTTCTTAATTGGCGGCTGCTTCCTGTCCACCTCGTCCAAGTTTTGCGTCGTGCTTTCAATGTTCAAATTGTTATCGTTCTGCAGCAATTCCGTGCTCTTCAAGCTCCTCTCATTCACGTTAACCGGAGGCAAAACTTTGATACCGAACTTTTGATGCTTATTCTCCGATCTCTGCAGCTCGCTGTCAATCCTCGGCGGTGTTTCCGGTTTCGCCGCTTTCATCTTATTCAATTTCGGCATCGGTTTCGGCGATTTCGACTTCGTCCTCTCCAACGTCGTCACCGTACTCCTGGACTTCTGCAAACTCGAATAATTCGAATCGATTTCGCTGCTGTTCTCCTCGGAAGACGTCGTGCGTTTACTCTTCTAAAATCACCAACCAATTAGTAATACAATACAATAAAAATTATATCCGAAACTTACATGCGACAAATCCACGTTCGAAGAACTCCTGAAGATCAAATGTCTGGGTACTTTCGCCGGTCCTGAAACCGCGAATCCTTTCTTGTTCTTCGCAGAAATCACAACTTCATAAGGACTTGCATAACTTAATATGGCCAAAGCATCCTCATAAACAATATGCTCGAAATCAATAGTCACACTCGTGATTCGGTCACCTAAACAGACAATTATGATTAATTTTCCTAATTTTTTAAAAAAATATTAATTAATTACCAGAACTTAGCAGTTTACTCTCAAACGCTGGCCCTTTATTCAATACGTCTCTGATGAAGATGCCCTCCTTCATGTTACCGCAAATATTGAAGCCCAAACCCGTGAAATCGTGGCTTCGCAAAGACACTATTTTCTCTTGATCCTAACAGTTAAAATTAACAAAATTCCCTCATTTAATTCATCTTTATAACACAACAATTAAAATGTGAATATTACCTCGAGTTTAGAATCATCAAGAGTACGTTTCTTCTCGTTTTTGCTGGAGAGTACACCTATTTGTGGCCACTGGTTCCATTTGGTTTTCATGGGAGATTCCAACTTGGACTTTTCCAAAGCGGTTTCTACTGGTGTTAATGTAACATCTAGGATGAACAATAAATTAGTTTATTATGTCTTTGCAATTGCAAGAACTTACCTTTGAAGCCTGGATTATCGAACGAATAGTCTCCAACGCCCTTTTCGGGATCCGTTTCCATAATCAAATGTTTGACTGTAAACGAAATACAGAAAATACATATTAAATTGAAGTCTTTCAAATCAATAGCAATTTCTTACTTTTTAGTACACTAAATTTCTTTAATATTTTTTAGTAAACTAATTACTTTTGTTGTTTTCTTTTATCAGCGAAACGAAAACATTATTAGCAAAAATTCTGCACAAATTCCTCAAAAATCAAGTGTTACGAAAGGATACAAAGGATACATGTTGTTGACGAAAATTGAATAATTGGACATTGTTTATTGACGTTTATTTTAAGTATTTTGATTCCAAGGATTATGAAAATTCTTGTGTCATTCGAAAGGGCTCAACATGTGACAATGACACTTCACCTGCTTTCTTATTGAAAATCAATGACATTTATATCGTAAAGTTTACAAATATTGCATTATTTGACATATTTGATGACGTTTATTTTGACACTATTTTGACAATTGTCGATTACATCAACTATTGAACTTTCTATATTTATACAAATGCTTGAAAATATGGAAATTCTTGTTGATGTTGTTTAAATCACCTAAACTAATAGGTTTTTCTTGAAAATTTAGCACGAATTCCCCAAAAGTGAAACTTTCATTAAGTATTACATCTAAGGGCTTAAATATGTGAAAATAACACTTCACTTACTTTCAAGTTGAATGTTAATGACACTTGCCATAATCATTATGATGTAACACTTGAATGATTTGTCATATCCAGTGACGTTTATTTCGTAAGTGTTTTGTTATTTTGTAAATATTAACTAAAATTAGATAAACGTTTCAAAACATGCATATTGCTCAAGAAGTAGCAGTCTTTAGGATTTAAAGTTTTCTAATAATAAACAATCTTTTCAGTTATTTTTCCAACAAAAAAAATCTATATATGAATAACGTAAATTGCTTTGAAAATAGCATATTAATACAGAAAACAGCATTGACTTTCATTCGCGAATGCAGCTACATAATCCAATCACTCGCTACGAAAAATCCTTGGATTAAGTTTAACGATAAAACAGTATACAAATGTAATCTGTTTGCCGACTACCTATTTAACTACGGCGCACGTAGAACGAGAAAAGAAGAAACGGCCGGTGATTGTTTGATCGTTTCGCAACATAAATATTTGCTTCTTCGGATTATACGAAGAATAGGATGTACACGACTTTTACAATATTTGCTTCTGAAGTTTTTTTACCTATATTTTTTTTGTTTAAATTAATTTGTTGCTGCTGTTCGAATCATATTTTCTCAATCACATAATACAGGTTTTTAATTGCTAAATCCATTCGTTCATTCTGGAAGATCGAATGGTTTAATAATGTAAATAACATTCTTGCTTTTGCGATGACGTGATCGATTGATCAAACGGAAATTTAGCAAATCGCAAATATTTTAAATTCACATTTTGCAATATGAACTTAATGAAGAAAATTAATTGGTTTTGTGTTTTGAATATTGTTTAAGAAAATTCTAATTAAGACGTTAATTAAGATTCCATCATTATTTTCCAAGCATTTTCTTCAGGAAAGACATCTTTCCTCCTCTTATATGGAGTTTCATAAAAGAAGTTTCATCATTTTTGTTGTTAAATTAGTTTTGATTGTAATGATATTATATTAATTTTTATTTATCTATAATTTACTTAATATATCCAAATATTATTATAGGATTTTTGAAAATATGCATAGAATTTTTTATTTTATTGAAAATTACCAAAAATTTAAAATATTTTCGCTTTAATTAGAACTTAATTAAGGAATAAGGTAAATTTTTCAAATCTGGTAGATGAATTCAATATCACGACGTTTTTGAAGTATAATAATTAATAGTTGTTGGAACTGTCAAACAACTGTCAAATAAATTTGACGTAACTGGAAGTGAAAGCAATGGCGCTTAAACAAAATAGTAATGATTATAACTTACGTAATAGGATTTCCTTTATAATTAAGAAAATCTAAGATTTTAATCTATATTACTATGGTAATTAACAGTTGTTAAAACTGTCAAAAAACTGTCAAATAAAACTGAAGTGCAAGCAATGGCGTTAAACAGAACAGTAACGCTTATTACTTAAATATTATTTATAATTACAAATGATTGTAGGTAGATTTTAATTAATTGAATAAAATAATCATTTCTTTAAACTGGTTTCACGACATTTTAATTAATTGTAAATACTGCCTTTCGTTATATGAAAGTTATTGAACGACGGAATACTCGTGTTTATCATAATTAAATCGTTAAAATATCTACAAATTAACTTCTACGCAATAAGAAACTATGATATTTACTTGCACTAAATAATTATGTATAATTTACTAATTTCCAATTGAATACTGACATCAATTGATTGTTTGAACTACATAACAGATGGAAGTGATTCATGGTGTTAACTATCATTAGAATTTGAATGTTAACAAGGTAATAATGTAAAGAAAATCAATGTAAATTTTCAATTGCAAATCAGTGTACTTATATATAAACACGGTGTAATGTAGAAACAATGCGGCGTTGAAATAAATGCTATAGAGATGTGTGAAGTGGCTATTTGGATCTTTTGAAATGAAAGTATGCCAAGTATTTTGCAGATCCTATTTATTCTTATATGAACAAGCGCGGTTTCTCTCGATTCCGAATGCCACCAATCCTCTTCAACGATGTTTCGTATCATCCTCAATAAGTTTAAAGCATTTATTTGCATTTTCTAGTATAATTTTACAATTGATTTCATTATTAACTATAACTAATTAAATATTAAATACAATTGTTGAATCGGGTTTTCATTATAATGAAGATCAATCTAATATGGTTGTTTTATTTATTTTTTGACAGTTAAACAAATAAAATATGACTTAATTGGTGTTGTTAACACTGTCAAACAACTGTCATTATAAGAAATTGAATTTGTCTTAGGTGGTTATTTTATTTATTTTTGACAGTTAAATGACAACTGTCAAATAAAAAGTGACATATTTAGACTAGATCTAACCTTCGAATAAAAATATAATTTTAAAATGGTAGATTTAATGAATTAGTATTGTAATTAACAGTTGTTACAACTGTCAATCAATTGTCATTATAATGAAGTTACATGATAACTGTCAAATATAAAGTTACATAACTAGATTTAACCTTCGCATAAAAATAATGATGTGGTATAATGCAGCGTGTTCGGGTTATCTAAGAAGGATGCAATTGAGTATATAATTATTTGTTTATTAACATACAAAGAATTGCATTCATCTTTTTTAATTGTTCTTTGGAAACCTTTGCAACGAAACATGAAGATACCATTACTAGAAATAGATTTGTAATTGAGAATTGTATACCTAAAGCAAAAAAAAGGACAAAATCTGGGTGGTCCATCTCCAAAACAAGCACCTTCATTTATCTTTACATCAGGTAGATGTAGCAAAGACGTCTTTCAAAATTGGTTTGTGGTTCAAACAATGATTTTGTAAAGCAAAAATGCAACCGGAAATCCGTCCCAAAGTCTCGACAAAAAAATAGATCTAGGTGTAACATTATTTATCTGCACTACTTAGGAGCAGTTAGAACACAAATCTAATTGCGTTCCTCTAAGTAATATAAACGCAAAGTGGGTTTCTTTCGTAAGATCGGTGGCAGATATGAGCAGAGAAATTCGTTTCATTTGCAAATGAAAGTAAAAGAATTTCGAGTGTTTACTTCTTTTGTTTTCATTCATTGAGTCCCACGATCGTTTAACCAGTTCTCTTCTGTCAGTTTGACACCTGTTTTTTTTTACATTCATTAGGATTTTTCTATATAAAAAAAATATATACATTTTCTGCTCCTTTTGAATTGAGAATTACTATGAAACTTTCAGTAGTACTTGCGTTGCGTAACTAGTTAAAGTACGCTCAATTTGACCCAGAGAGAATTCCTCTCGCGTCGTACGAATTCGCGGAAAATAAGAAATTTCCATTTGAGAAGTGGTTTTCTGTTTGTTTTCGAAGTTCCGACGACTGATTTCCATCCTGCTGCTCCCACGGTCATTACAATAGATTCACATGTCATTATTCCATTGTTGCTATGACATTTTTGTTTCGTTTTAGGCGAATCGAAATGAAGGAAATTTCAATATATTTGTTACCATGGAAACCAATCAAAATCAAATAGTAACATTTATTGCACAAAAACAAAATATATTTATCTAATAATGAAACAAAAGAAAAAGAAACAACTGTAATGAAAAATATGGCATTTCCATTTGATTGTGTCATAATTTTGCTTATGTTTAATTAGTGTCTACTTCATGACTTGTATTAATATTTTGGGATCTAAATGGAACGAGAAATTCGCAAAGCGTTTGTTTATCATTCTTCTCAGCAAGCGGTGACACACAAATCCACTTATTTTTGTATTCGAGCGAATGAAAGATAAAATACGCTATTTGTTGGAAAAACACTAACATTTAATTCTCCTCAACATTTCGTTTACATGTTATAAACGCATGTAAAATACGTTCTAAATTATTAAAGAATATTTTGATTAATACCCTGAATGAACCCATTTCTTCTCAGTGTTGCATTCAAGCAACACGATGAAGTTAAACTTAATTACGATGAAGTTGAAATGATCAAATCAAACTATACCATAGTTTCCTAACTGCAGATACAGAGCAATCAACAGAACGCAATTTACATTCATGAATTACAGATGACTTATTTTTGAAACGCAAATTTTGCAAGGTCTCCTCTGGGCGTTCGAAACATTCTGCATGCTTCTTTTTCTTTCCATTTTCGTACGCCCTCGTTTCGCGTTGATCCATTGTTTTCTTAAATCACCGACTATAATCAGTAGGCCATGCTTCATTTGCAATTTCAATTGTTAAAAAAAAAGAACGCAGAGTAAAATTGAAAAAATGGACTGTGAAATGAAAACAAAAGCAGAAATGTTAATGCTTTTATCTTTACGGTTCTTGAGTTTTATTTTTTTTTTTACTTAAATTAATTTAAAATTGCAAAAAAATGAATAAACGAGAAAAGTTTTTCTATTTTTTGTGGTTAAAAGTTATGTTTTTCGTGTAATTTCATAACTAAATTATTTAAAAAAAGAACATTTCCTAATCACAAAACTCATATGCTCCTATTTTTGTTGTTGTTGAGAAATGAGAACATAATTTACGACACAAAATATATGAATTATATTCAAATATGGCAGAAAAATGTGTTTATTTAAAATCTAGGTGTGCTTTGAAATTGTGCCATTTATGAGCACGAAATCTACAAAACTAATCTAAGTATTTTTAGATGGAGACCTAGTTGTGTGTTACTTACGTTTATATGAATTGAATTTCGTAAGAAATAGTCGAAGTAAAAGAAATTCGTAAATGAAAGTAAAGAATTCCATTTCGAACTGGTTACCTCTTTTGTTTTCTTTCGTCAAACAGATCGCTTTTACGATTCACGAAATGTCAGTTTGACAGTTGCTTATTTTGAATTGAAATCGTGATACGTTAATTACATTATTAGTGATTAGTGAATTAGCATATTATAAATTACCATAAACATATTCACGTTAATAACTGAATGCAATAAAGTAACTAAATATTTGTTAAAACAATCAAGAAATAGAAACCAAGTAACATTTGTTGTGAAAGTAAACCAAGTCGAGTTTAATATTTCTCTAAATTTAAAGTGAAAGAAAAACTAGTGCTAAATCGTTAAAGAAATATTACAAAGTAATGTATTTAGTGCAGAATATTGACTAATATGACAATTTAGGAATTTCTCAGAAACATAACAGTAAAAAGTAATTAATTAATAGTATTATTGTTGAAAATAAGGTTTATTGTTTTATAAATACATGAAAATACAATAATTGTCTGTGAAAACTAATGTATCGTATATAATTGCAAAGTGTTTAATTCAATGGTTTGTATACATAACTGTTATGTTAAATTAAATTTTTTGTTTGTGATCAAATTACCTCTTCTCTTCTGTCAGTTTGACACCTGTTATTTGTTTAATCGAAACGTGTTCGTGTATTAATGAATTTACTCACTATTCAATTTCAATATTTATAAAACAGTTCTTTGAAAAAACAAGTAAAGTTGTACTGATAACTATATTTAGCTACTCGACTCATTTCATATATATTGATGATTGTATAATGAATCAGCACTGAGTGAAGCCGGACTATGAGAGGTATTGCTATGGATAATATGAAATAATGTTATTTGAAATCAAATTATTGTTAATTTGCTCATTTTAAATGAGTTTTTTTTACGAAATTTTCATATTATGAATTCTGACTGATCGATGCCGGACAATGCGAGGTGTTGCAATGCATAATGTTTGAAACAATTCCTTCTAAAGAATTATTTGAAATCAAACTATTCATTTTTATTTTGCTCAATCAAATCCGGATTGATCGAAACCGGACAATGCGAGGTACAGCCATATATAATAAGTTTGTTTTGAAACTGTCAATCAGTCAATCCGGACTGATCGAAGCCTGATTATGCGAGGTATTTCAATGCATAATATGAAAGAATAATGTGTAGTAAACAATAGTTTTGGAATCAAACTATTAATTTTTAGTTTGCTCAATCAAATCTGGATTGATCGAAACCGGACAATGCGAGGTACAGCAATATATAATAAGTTTGTTTTGAAACTGTCAAACAGTCAATCCGGACTGATCGAAGCCTGATTATGCGAGGTACTTCAATGCATAATATGAAATAATAATGTGTAGTAAACAATAGTTTTGAAATCAAACTATTCATTTTTAGTTTGCTCATTGAAATCTGGATTGATCGAAACCGGACAATGCGAGGTACAGCCATATATAATAAGTTTGTTTTGAAACTGTCAAACAGGCAATCCGGACTGATCGAAGCCTGATTATGCGATGTATTTCAATGCACAATATGAAATAATAATGTGTAGTAAACAATAGTTTTGAAATCAAACTATTCATTTTTATTTTGCTCAATCAAATCCGGATTGATCGAAACCGGACAATGTGAGGTACAGCCATATATAATAAGTTTGTTTTAAAACTGTCAAACAGGCAATCCGGACTGATCGAAGCCTGATTATGCGAGGTATTTCAATGCATAATATGAAATAATAATGTGCAGTAAACAATAGTTTTGGAATCAAACTATTCATTTTTTATTTTGCTCAATCAAATCAGGATTGATCAAAACCGGACAATGTGAGGTACAGCCATATATAATAAGTTTGTTTTGAAACTGTCAAACAGTCAATCCGGACTGATCGAAGCCTGATTGTATAATATGAAATAATAATCTGTAGTAAACAATAGTTTTGGAATGAAACTATTGGCATGCAAAACTGTTGATCATAATCGGAATGGAGTAATGCAGGTAACAAGTGAACCATCCGGCAGGCAACATAAAGAATGATAATGGTATAGTTATGTCCTCGTTTCCAGCGCACTGCGTTCCTCCGGAACGCCCACACGGACCATTGCACTTGCAAAATTACACTTTGCGCTGCGCATTTCATTACACCGAATAACTCGCACAAACAATTTGCCCGTCGTATCAATTTTCGCTTAAAGCGCCTCATTAAATTCAAATATCCATTCTGCTGCACATCAAATCCACATATAACGACTTAATAGAAGTACACCCATACCTCGCTTTATGGCCTGATACGAAACTTGGCCGCAAAGCGAAAAGCCGTATAACGAATCAATTATTGCGCTTGCGCAACATGTTATAGCGAAACATTTTAGGCCGTAAATCGAAAACGTTCCTTAATTGAAGAGAGCCGTTATAGCGAGGTATGGGTGTATTAATAAACTGTAACGAGCGTAAACTAAATATTTCAATCAAAACATGAGCCGTGTTCATATGATCCATTTTGAATCACATTCTTGATAAACAAGAATGTTTCTATTGAGATTTGTAAACAATGAAACAATTCTATTAGATAGCAAACAAACTTACTTGATTTATTAAGACATTCATCGAATTCTAAATTTTCTTCACTTCTTCAATGGTGAATACTGAGACTCAAGTCTTCCATTCTTTATAGATCACACATAATATTTACATAATCACTTAATACTTATAGTTTTGTAGTAATTTTCTTAACCTAATATTACTTAGCCACATCCGAAATGTATTTGTGAAAACATGTTAATAAATATATTAATTCGTTTCGTTTAAAATAAAATAGATGACAAAAATAATTGAAAATTTGATTGATAAAACAACGAAATTATTATACGTATTATACGTAACTTGATTAGGTAAGTCGATCGTGAAGTTGAAAATAAATGTTTTGATTAATGAGAGAATTTGTAAAACGTCAATTTGACAGAAGGTAATAAGTAAATTGATAGTGAAAGTTAATATTTGTATTTAATTGGGTAAAATATATTATTAAAGAAACAAATCAACAAACGTCAATTTGACAGATATGATAGGTAAATTGATTGTAAATGTAAATGTCTATTTGATCTGTCAAATTGACGTAAAGATAATTGGCAAATTTTGATTTTAAAACGTTTATAATTAGATTTGGTAAGTTGATAGTAAAAGTTTCAAGAAATGCATTAATTAATGAAAGAAATTAGTAAATGTCAATTTAACAAAAACAATAGTTACAAACATTGTAAATAGAATCCTGAATATATATTAATAAATATATGAATACGTTTCGTTTAAACAAAAGTAAATTGTCAAACTGACAGAAGAGAATAAATTCATAGTAAAAGTTGAAAACATCTATTTCTCAAAATGAGATATTTTCAAACTTTAATTCCACAGTAGAAAAGTTAACATTTGTAATATCAATATTCCTGATTGTAGATAATTTGTACGTGGATTATAATAACAAATAGACCCATACCTCGCTTTACGGCCTAGATACGTTCCACGAAACTTGGCCGTAAAGCAAAAAGCTGTATAAGGAATCATTTATTGCGCTTGCGCAAGAATGGTAACATGTAGATATATCGACATGGAAAAAAAGTTTCTTTGCCGTTATTGTGAAACATTTTAGGCCGTAAATCGAAAACGTTCCTTAATTAAAGAGGGCCGTTATAGCGAAATGTCGTATAAAGAGCGGCCATATATATTGCTTATTTAGAAATTATCGAACGTCAATTTGACAGAAGGTAAATTGATTGTAAAGGTTAATACAACAATTAACAATAAAAACAACAGTTAATTAGACAACTAATTTGTAACTGATATATTAGATCACTTAAGTGAAGACTTGACGTGACATTTCTTCCTTTTTAATTAGTTTAAGATACATTTAATCTATAACGAAACAAGAAAACTGGACGAGGATATAAATGAACCACTTATATGAATCTATTAGCAAACGCAGCGATTAGATTAACGAGCAACTCGAATTCTAATTGTGATTCGTTTAAGCTGCATTAAAAGGGTTCGCGTTCATTTAATGATGATGATGATATACATATATATATATATATTATTGCAACGTCTAGACTAGACGAGGTAATTACGCCTATCCAACCACACACATTCAGGGAAACTTCACCGAGGAATGCGTAATTGCTACTAACAAATACAAAAGAAAAACAGAAGAAAAAAACAGCAACGATTTATTATGCAGGATAGAACAATTAGAAAGATCGTATCACCGAATGATTCGCCTTCTTCTCTCCGCACCAGAACGTAATGCATTTTTTTCTTCCTATTCGGACTTTTGCATGCAACTCGGACGCGATTCTCACGATGGCTTATCTCTCTTCCTACATTCACACCACCGTGAACAATCCGGATGAGCTGTGCATTCGATGATTCTCGAAGAGATTCAATGGAAATCAAATGGAATCGAATAAACAAATTGAATCAATTCATTCGAATCGCGTAGCGCGTTATTATTGTATTAAAAGGAATGATGCCCATAAAAAAATACTATCAAATACGTAATTTACCGCTAAGTAAAGAAGCACGGCCGTGCGTTGGAACGCAGATCCGAAAGAGTCGTGTGCGAATAATTTACATAAGATTTTTTCGTCTCGTACAACAATAATAATAATGTACCTTTTTCAGCGGTCAAGAACCGTTGTCGGGTCGTTAATGGTGCAACTAGCTGTTTGTCCTTACATGTGACTGCTACTGCTGATATTAATAAAGTTAATAATCGGATTGGAAAGAAATTGCATAATTTTATTATTAACGAGGTGAAAAGAAATGAAACAAAGAATTGTGTACAAGGACGAAGGAAAAGTGTCTGGGAATTTGGTGCAACGCTTTTGATAATCCTTTCATTCGTTGTTTTGTTTTTCAAATTTCGTTTGTTTGTTTGACACAAGACGACTGGTTTCTTACTAGTTTTACTTTAATTTCCATTTACACACATCTTCAAACAACTTGTTTTAATTATTAAAAACAGTTGATTTTCAAAACAAATATTTAATGAGTCGAAACAGTTGCTTTTACATATTAAACTTGACAACTACAAACGAAGTCAGGTTAAAAATGACACCTTTCAAATGTCATAATATCGTCAAAAGTCCTTCGAAACAGACTTCAAAACATTCGTTTTTTGATTAAAGAGAGAATTTGACGACTGGTTTCTTACTACTTTTACTTTAATTTCCATTTGCACACATCTTCAAACAACTTGTTTTAATTATTAAAAACAACTGATTTTCAAAACTAACAAATATTTAACGAATTATGTAAGAAGTCGAATCAGTTGCATTTGCATATTAAATTTGACAACTACGAACGAAGTTAGGTTAAAAGTGACACCTTTCAAATGTCATAATATTGTCCTTCAAAACATTCGTTTTTTGATCAAAGAAAGAATTTGTCAAACATTAATTTGATTGTGAAAGTTAATATTTTCAATTAATTAGGTAAAATATATTATTAAAGAAACAAATTAACAAACGTCAATTTGACAGAGATGGTTGTAAATGTAAACGTCAATCTGATCTGTCAAATTGACGTAACGATAATTGGCAAATTTTTATCTTAAAAGTTATATAAACGTTAAGATTAAGTAAGTTGATAGTAAAGTTTTAAAGTATATTTCTTAATGAATTAAATACATGTATAAATTGTCAATTTGACAAAAGTAAATAGGTAATAGTTATAAACATTCTGTATAGAATCCTGAATACATATTAATAAACATAAGACGACTGGTTTCTTACTATTATTGTTTTAATTTTCATTTGCTCACTTCAAACAACTTGTTTTAATTATTGAAAACAATTGATTTTCAAAACAAACAATTATTTAACGAATAAAAACGAATGATAAAACAGTTGCATTTACATATTAAACTTGACAACTACAGACGAAGTTAGGTTAAAAGTGACACCTTTCAAATGTCATAATATTGTCAAAAGTCCTTCAAAACAAACATCAAAACATTTGTTTTTCTATAAACAGTGAAGTCGATTTTTGTGTGGATTATCTTTATTTCTATTTAATCCCTCATTAGTCCGGTTAATTATTGTAATATTACATTTATTAATACAAAAATTCAATGAAATCATTGATTTTAACATTTTTTAAAAATGAAAATCACATTTTGAAACTGTTACTTTTGAGATTCATAAACTGTTACTTTTAATCAAAAGTTTCGTAACAGTTCGTTGACACCATTTCAGTCCCACTAATTTGATTTGTATCCAAAAAAAATGTCGAGAAATTGTGGTATTTCGTAACGAATCTACTACTATTAAATTCCCAATATGCGTATTGTTTTTTTTGTATTATTCGTTTGGAATTGTACAAAAACAACAACAACAATAACAAATTGCATGTCTCATGTTGCGAATGCACACGGAGCGGGGGAAAAAACCTGACCTTCATGCGATCATCATCATCTCTCAACAATAACAATAAAATGCGGCGTTCGTTATTGTTGTTCCTGCATTTAGTACGAGTGACGGCGTGCTAGAAATATGCGAGAAACTCAATAAATTATTGAAAAACAACAAGGATTCCGTTCGGTTTCGTAATGCAGCGATTTTCCTTCTATTTTTTTTGTTTTGTTTTGTTTGCCGGTTCTCGTTCCCATTAGATAACGAACGTGTACAGACCGACCGTGTTTTCAATTTTTAGTCAAGGTGCATATTTATTTGCAATGCATGACTTCACCTCCTCGCATTACATAAAACATTTGGCGTACACTGCGCACAGCACTCGCTGATTAATGTTGTTTTTCTTTTGTTTGTTTTGCGAAAATTGGAATCGTAATCGTAAAAGTACAGAAGCACAAGTCTCATATTGAGTATACTGTAATTCTTGAAAGGATTTTCTGAAACAGTATTGATATTGACTTCAATTGTAAAATTCGTTTTCATTTCAGTCCATATTTAATTAAGAAATAAGATCATAACTTTAATTAACTTAACTTTTGTTGACTGCAGGAAACACGTTTTTCTTTGTTTAATATTAAAAGAATAGTGCAAAACAAGTTTCAGTTTTCATATAGTCCATCGAAATGTTTACTAATTCAATTAAGAAAAAACATGACCAATTAAACATATTTTGAAAATTTTACTTAACAAAAAAGTATTTTGTCTGATGCATTTAGTTGTTAAACTTGTTAAAATGTATCTAATATAGATGAAAAATATAGGATGATATTTAAATATTGCAAAAGATTACATCTTCTAATAGAAAACACGTGTAATTAATTACAATCTATTCCTTTGCAAAAAAATGATTATAAAATGCAATGTGTTGGAAATACACAAATCTGATTTATACTTTAATGAAAATACTCATTTACAAAAGCAATTGAAATATAGTTTATAGAAAACAATAAAAATCTTCATAAAAATTGACGACAAAGTATTTTTTGATTGTTTGCAAATGAACATTTTTAAAAATTGGGACCTTGAAGTCGTGATGTAATAAACGAGACATATCTGCTTGATTCGCACGACGATAAGTCCAATGAAATTCAGCTTAAGCTACGCGAAATCGTGATCAACATAACTTTGGAGTGGAAGCAACTGTCGTGACTTTCGCAAACACATTTCATTCGACAAGAGAATTTACCAAGTATTTTTATATCTATTCGTCATTGTAAATTATTTGCAAACGAGCATGCAAATTGCATTTGAGTATTTTGCTTTTTCTGCGAAGAAATGACATTCGATAAGCTGTCATTTTCGATGATTTGACGTAAGGTGACAGCTGTCATTAAAAATTTGACGCGACCTATAGGTTGACATACACCAGTATATTAATATATATATTCAATTTTCATTATAAGTAATTGGAGAAGCTGTGATATTATATATTAAAAACAAATGATTTGAAGACAAACATGCAAACTGCATTTCAGTATTTTGCTTTTTCTACAAAGAAATGACATTCGATAAGCTGCCGTTTCTGATGACTTGACATAAGGTGACAGCTGTCATTTATAAATTGTTGGTATATTAATATATACATTCAACTTTCATTATAAGTGATTGGTGAAGCTATATTATATATTAAAAACATATGATTTGAAGACGAACATGCAAATTGCATATGAGTATTTTGCTTTTTCAACGAAGAAATGACATTCGATAAGCTGTCATTTTTGATGATTTGACATAAGGTGACAGCTGTCATTAAAAATTTGACGCGACCTATAGGTTGAGATACACCGGTATATTAATATATATATATATTCAACTTTCATTGTAAGTAATTGGTGAAGCTATGATATTATCTATTAAAACGAATGATTTGAAAACGAACATGCAAATTGCATATGAGTATTTTGCTTTTTCAACGATTAAATGACATTCGATAAGCTGCCATTTTCGACGATTTGACGTAAGGTGACAGCTGTCATTACAAATTTCTATTGGTTGATCTATAGGTTGAAAAACACTGACATATTACAATATATATATATTTAACTTTCATTATAAGTAATTGGTGAAGTTTAATTTCATATTAAAAACGTTAAAGTTTAGTAATGAAATGAAAACTATTCAAAATTAAACAGTATATGCCTGAATGGAATTGGAAGAGGTTATTAACACGATTTCAAGTGAATGAATATGCGCTAACGTCAGGAATACATTATGATTCCTTCATCTGCATAGAAATGTAGATGAGGAATCACTACTGATCTGGCCAACACCTCGGATGTTGCTGTTGTTGGAGGCGCGCAATGTTTTTTTTTATCGCGTTAAAAATAGATGTGCGCAACGAAACAACGACGAAAGTCATTTGCGCCAATGTTTACCGTAGATAAGTAGCATAGATTCTCGAGTAAATGAAACGTTACACAGAGATAGTCAGCTTTTGTACGGGCAAAAAACAAGAAGTAAGAATTGTAATGAACAAGGCTGATGAACGAGCTAGGATTGATGGATGACGGACATGGACTTGCATTATTTTACGCCAATTTAAAACGGAAAATGCAAATGCAAATTCTGCCAACCTTGGAAAACGTTTTTTTCCCCGCAACGTTTCATTACAGTTTTTCTTTTTTCCATTACAAAAAAAAACACACGTCTGATACGTTTCCATTTGTTAAATGAATTGCGTTTCTCTTGCGGTTTAAACATTTCAATTCATATCGAAATATGTGAATGTTAATTGTATTTTATAATTTATAAATTTGTTAAATCTTAAAATTGTACAATTTTTGTACAAGTTTCCTTTATCAAATTTTGTTCAATGTATTCTCTCTTTTGTAGATGAATGAGAATATGTAAAAACAGAACAGCGAATAAAAATAACACAGATAAAACAGAACGTGTGGTCCATAGTCTTATTTAATCGTTAGTGTATGGCTAAAATATTAGAACAGAACGTTGAATAAACAGAACAGGAACAATACAGAACCATAAAACATGTTTTTCCGACTATAATTTTTCCAATTCCCATTTGACGTTTCTCTGTTTTTAGTCATGATTTGTTCTGTTTTGTAACAATAGTAATTTGATAATTGTTCTAGTAAAGTTGATTAATACGTAAAACGTTTTCCCGTCTACACCTTTTCCAGTTCCGTTTTGTCGCTATTCTGTTTTTAGACCTGATTTGTTCTGTTTCTTCTGGGAAACCTCTTTTTTTCTTCTTTATTAGTAAACAATAGT
>JAFMTC010000100.1:1971485-1982649 GCA_018845635.1 Nicrophorus orbicollis | reverse complement strand
TCTTCTGGGAAAATTCGTTTTTTTCTTCTTTATTTGTAAACAATAGTAATTTGATAAATGTCTTGTAAAGTTGATTAATACGTAAAACGTTTTTCCGTCTACAGTTTTTCCAGTTCCGTTTTGCCACTATTCTGTTTTCAGACCTGATTTGTTCAGTTTCTTCTGGGAAAACTCTATTTTCTTCTTTCTTAGTCACCAATAACACTTTAAAAGTGCATTATCTGACATATTTTCGTGACCAAAATTTGTGGAACGAAAACAAACGTCGGATATATCCGAGAAGCGTGTTCGAATCGAGCCGTGAATAACAAACGATCTCGGATTATTATGTTCACTTTCACAGAAGTTGAGCATAAAAAGGTCGTGATGATATGCGGCGAGACGCGAGGGGGGAAAATTATGATTTCCGTTTGCGATTTGAACGTTGACAGAGAGAGAAAAAAGGAGGCATTCAAGTGAACGCAATGCCACTGGATATACGTTCGAAGAAAGGAAAACTACTTAATTATTGTCAATTATACGAGTAAACTGGAGGAAATATAATAATGATAATGTCGCGAGTGGAGATATGAGAGAAGTAAAGCGAATGGACGGAACGTAAAAGTAGATTGAGTTGATAGTTCGTGAAGAATTTCTTCTGCGTCGAGCGGAATGAGAATGAGATGAAGAAGCAGAGAGCATTCATCGGTCGCCCCACTGCCTTACTTTAGACTGGTTTCAATAATTACGCGAAAGAAGAGAAAAGAGAGACGAAATTGCTGACCAAAAAACTACGCAGGAAGAGACTTTAAAATTTTTAATTATAATTTCTCTTCCTTTTTCTGACTTCGTTTTGCAGAGTATGTATTATTGATCGGATGCTTTTATATAAATTATTGATCGGATTAAATATTTATGAACGATATTGCTAAAACTATCCATTAGCATTACTTTACTTAATTCCAGGCTGCAGCTGCGGTTTTTCCGGTCTCGTCTGCAGCTTGTCACATTTCTTTCACCATTTTAAACTATTTAGTTTACATGATTCATATCTAAGTACATTTGAGAATTAGGATTATAGTTGTGATGTAAAGCGAGTATCAAATGGTTCCATTACAGCCTAAGTAAATGTATTGAAAATTCAATAAATTTTATTACAAATTTATTGAGTTTATTTGTATTTATTTATAAACTAATTATTAAAGAAGAATTATTATGTATACTATACAGTAATGATCAAATATATCAATTATAAATTCGTAGTAATTAGACATAGTTTATTTTAATCATCAATTTACTTTCTGTCAAATTGACATCTGTCAATTTCTCGCTATAATAAATATATTTTTGTAACTTTTTCGATCAATATACCTATTCTTATCTGTCAGTTTGACACCTGTTATAACTTTGACATCTGTTTCTGTATCAAAATATGTTCAGATGTTTCTTAATATCTATTCACAATTCTATTACCAAAGTGTTTAAGTATGAGAAAATTAGTAAAGTTTTCAAATAAGTAATTTAAATTAAGTAATTTCCTGATCAATTCTTATTGAAGATGTAATGAATATGATAAAAGTAAATTTCTACAATCAATTTACTATTCTCATCTGTCAGTTTGCAATTTCTTATAAATTTTTACATCTATTTTTCAATCAAAATATGCTCAGATATTTATTAATATGTATTCACAATTCTATTTTAAATGTGTTTAACTGATAAAGTTTTCAAATGTATGATTAATTAAGTAATCAATCATGAAAATATTATTGAATCAACTTATTTATCAAATTGATGTTTGACAAATTCTCAATTTAATAAATAGATTTTTCTCACTTTTACAACCAATATTCCCATATGTTGGTTAGACATTTTTTATCATATATTTCCAATGGATTTAAGTGTTGATGCATTGAGAAAATTAATAAAGTTTACAAATACATGATTAAGTAATCAATCTAGGAAAAGCTACTTATTTATTCACTTACTCTGTCAAATTGACGTTTGACAAATTCTCAATTTAATTAATACATTTTTCAAACATTTACAATCAATTTACCTATGTCAGTTTGACATATGTTATAAGTATTTATATAAATAGTAAATGTAATACTTAATTACATTTTTCGTTAAAAAAAACATTTTATTTGAGTTTAGTTATTAAAACAACGAAATTTCTCCATTTCTCGTGATTTTATTTTATTATTATTATTATTCTATGCATAATCTTAACATTCATACTAATGTAGTAATGCATTGAATTGATTGCATAATGTGCAGTTAATTTAAGTAATATTCATTGTGTCTTCAATTCAAAGTTTAGTGAAACTATAAAGAAAAGTATTAAAACTTTAAAACATGTATTGTATGTTAAATGAGGCATAAAATAAAAATGTAATAGTCTTCTGTGAGATTATGACGTTGATTTTTAATGTTAACATTATGTTTGTCTTATGAATAGTTAGAGATAATGAACAAAAAAAAGATCAACATTAGATAACAAAAAAATGGGTGTACAGACGAATATTTACACTCATTAAATTCATCTGGAGATTAAAAATTCCACACTTGTTCGTAGGATTCTCTAAATCAGCGTTTGCCGTGCCCCTCATTTTGTTTCTATAAACAAATTGTTGATGACAATCAATTAAAAACAAATTCCGAAGAAAGCTAAGCACGTCTTTGCTTTGACGTAAGGTGACAGCTGTCAAAAAGGAAAATGTTAAAGAGGAAATTAATACAAAATCAGATTAACCAAATCAATTTGAAGATTTAAGGTGCATTGATTAATAATATAAAAATTGTTTATTAATTCATTTGTACTATTTATAAAAGCTAATTAGCAATTAAACGAAAAAACAACACACTTTTCATATTATAATTGATTAAGTGATTTAAGACAATAATATTATGAAAATTCGAAAATTAGTTATTTGTTGTAATTGTAATTTTTCTATAAAAGTAAAGTTTAAATGTAGGTTGATTATGATCATTGATTTTTCCATAAAACACGTTTTTCCTTCAACATTTTTTTCCAATTCTGTTTCTTTTTTTGGTCTGATACTTTTTTTCTCTCAATTCTAATTACTTCTATGCTTAATGATCTGTTGCGACGTGTAGCCATTTAGCACATCCGACTGTCTTTTACTTAGGAACTTTCATTTCGGTGGACGTTCTTCTCTGTGGTCACCAAAGCATTTTACAGTCATCTTCTCAACAACCTCATTTAATTTCACAATGCTATAACATTTCTTAGCAAAAAATAATTATGTTTACATTAATTATGTTTCTTCTGATGAATGTTATTATAAGATACATTTGTAAGTTAAACAAACTTATTAGTTATTATGATGAATGGAATGGAAATAGGTCTTGTCGTTAACATTTTGTGATTTAGATTGAGATGAAATGAAGCATTTAAGTTTAATATATTTATCATTAATAGTTTCCAATTATGAGTGGAAGATAAACGTATCTTTTTATGTGTAGTTTTTCGTGCAATGATTACTAATTGTATCTTATATTTGTTTAAGTTTGTGTAACAAGTTTAATTGATAATTAATATCATTTAAAATTATCTAAAATTCTATCATTATGTTATTTTAATAGATATAACGTTAAAATTGAATGAAAATGCTTCTTTTACGTCACTATTTGTCAGTTTGTGTATTAAGTTCTATTGAAGTGATACAAGATATCAAGAGAACAAAAAATTGATTTCCTTTAGAACAGTTTTTAATTAGTTTATCGAATCATTCCAGTTTATGATAATATTAATTCGTATTGTTTATACCTGATTATGAAATATCAAGTGAAATAAACTCAATCGAAAAAAATGGAGGTTAAATGAAATGGTAACGTTTCTTTTATGACAAATTTCATTCATGTAATAAGTTTAATTGTTAAGAAATATTAACTATAATTACATGTTTTTATTGTTTATGCTATGTGATTAAGAAATTTGAAGAGATATATGGTAAATTAGAAACAAGATTTGGTAACATTCAATAGTTATCAAACTTTTACAGATTGTGTAATAAGTTTAATTTATAGTGATTTTATGAATGAATAGGACAAACAATGTTAGTCAAATTAAATGGCTTTTGTGATAGTCTTTAATTACTTTGTGTAATATGTTCAATTTATGATAATTATCAATTTGTATTGTTTATGATTATGAAATATGAAGTGAAATGAAATGGTAACGTTTCTTTTATTATCAATTCTGAAGCGATCAAATGTGCCATTATTGATTGATACGCTTTCGCGAGGTGAGATGAGTTGTGTGAGCTTGTGGCGGAGAGCAAGCGGCGATAAATATGAAATGTTAATGGTTCTCAGCTTCCCAGCCGTATTTATGTCATGTTTGTGAGGCCAATAAGTTAGGAGCGAGCAATAAATCCGCGATATATCACCTGCGAACGATATAGGAGGAAGGGAAAAAAGTGGTGCATGGTAAATATGAAATGAAGGAATGCGTCGGTTCCGTCTCTGTTGACCACAACATCTCCCTATACCTCCATCTCCGCAAGAGTGTTTCATTTCCACTTGCCTTCATCGAGCTCGCTCGCTCGCCGCCGCAAAGCAAAGCAAAGCGTTTTCGTCTATAAACCCAGAAAATGCGAACTTTCTAAAATACCTGTTTTACAATGCAATTCATAAAAGCCTGCAGTAAGCGAGATTAATTTTACATTGGAAATAGCGGTCGAACGAGGTCGCATTTTAACCGAACATAATTTATTTGGTCCTGCATTTGTGCAATCGTCTTCGGCGACGGGCGCAGAAGAACAAATAGGAAGGAGGAAACCTTCCTCCTCGTCAACGGTATGCGACAACTCGCCGATTTCCCTCAAAGAGTAATAAACCTCTTATGCAACGACGTATGCAAATGAGCGCGTTCTGCGCGGAATCGATTATTGCATAAAGGATGCCAATCAGTCCCATTAATATTTTCATCGCGCAATTGCGCATTGTGCATTCTTCAATCAATCGGACGGCCTTTTACCATTTCATTCTCTGCTTTTTTTTTTTTCAAAAGCTCGACGATATTCATCACTCTGTTGCTTGTGTAATTTGTTCGAATAATTCCGAACGCTTATGCTAATCTTCGGGAATTCTTGACCGCATCGGAACCTCCTTCTAATCCTATTAATAATGTATTAGGACACTCTTTCTTCTCCTTGCTATATGATCTCAGCTTAAGAAAGGAGACGTTCTTTCCTCATTTATCAACATTCGAGTAACTCAATTACGGAGGTCGTGAACTCCACGTACAGTTAACTTTGATTCGTCAAGACAAAATTCATTCTCCTAATTTTAAGTTATATTTTATTCAGTTACAACAGCTATTATAACATTACTTGATACATGATAATAATTACACAATTTTACAATTACTAAATTTAACATATATAATATTTCTATTCAATAATAGCTTCATATTAACAAAAAAAATGCAAAGAAAAATCATGAATATTATAGATTTTGTATCAATTTTAAATAGTAATGAATAAAGTTGTAAATTAGTACTTCTACAGGATTAATACAAATTATGTAATATATTCAAGTAGAATGCAGAAGAAAATAGTCCAAGAAATGAGAATAATTGAGGACCTTTTTATTTGAGTTTTTTTTTGTAATAATTGTTGCAATAATAACCATTATTATTATATATTTTTATTATAAATTCGTATAGTTTATATGTTAGATTCACGCACTAGTTTCGTACTTATATGTTATTGAGTTTCCACGATTCACGAAGTCGTTCCGTTATCCTTGAATTCCCAAGATTTTAATGTTTCCTAATACTCTCAGAAGTTCTAAACATGTTTTCTTTTTGTAGAAACTATGATGGTGTTCTTATCTATGCACAAGCGTCTTTGACAACCGTCAATTAATGCATAACAACCAAAAGGCGTAACTAACAACAATATTGCTTTGTTGACAGCAGTTAGAACTGTCAGTTTGAAGTAATCAAAGTGTGTTTCACGTTGTTGCCAAACTTATTTAAAAAAAAATTGTTTCCTTAAATTGAATAAATGACATTTGAATTGAAAACAGTTACAATTGAAAATTCTCGTAATTATAAATTATTCTTTGAGACGAAAAAACACACTTTTTTTTTAAATTCTTAGTAGAAAAATGTATGAACAATTAAAAACTTTCTATTGAAACTGTAATATTTCCTAAGGAAGGGTAAATAAGTGAAAATTCGTTACAATGTCACGTAATTGTAAATGATTCTTTGGGGAAAAAAAAGGTACCTAACGTAATCTTTGTAATCCCAGCGAAAAGGGCAGGCGTTTCGGGTTTAGGAATTTTCAAAGAATGCACGTAATAGCCTTCAACACAAAAAAAAAACGAAAAGAAAAGAGAATAAGATAATTGCATGTAATTTGAAAATGATTTACAAAATCTCACGTACTTATCTCCTAAACTTTTCAATACACGAAATAATTGTATAAAATTGTTACAATCATTATGTTCGTAATAGCAGTAAACTTTTACTTTTTTTGGAAATTCTACTTATTTGATTAATTTAAAAGGAAATACAAAATAATTGCGTATACTCATTTCTTAGAAAATGATGATGAGAGAAGTTTATTTTAAGAGAAAATATGTATTTTTTTGTATCTAAATTAAGAAAAATATGATATGAAAAACACAAATATAATTGTACAATGAATTTAATATATTTGTATATTTTGTAAATGGAAAAGTTAAATGTTAAATATTTAGACTTTGAGCTCTCAAAGTCGTTTACAATTATAATGATTTGCAGTCCAAATGCATATAAATAAATGTTTAACCGTCCAATTATATCCAATTTATCTGTTGCTACATAATAGCTATGATAATTCAAACTTGCATTTTATTCAATACTTATTGTAAAAACTAAATTCGTTAAGAAATAACTATTCCCATAGATTAGTTTCATATAAAAATATTCATAAATCGAATATTTCAAGTTAAATTCTATTAAGAATGGTAAGAGTTGAATAAAAATTGTGAAATATAGAATGTTGTGTTAACAATGTCATTATCAAAATCAAGAATTTTTGCAACATTTTCCAAACTAATTTCTTTCATTTTTTGCAAATAATTGATATTATCTCAGTAATTAACAGATACCAATCAAAATTAGTCATTAATTGCAAGGTCAAATTGTAAAAGTGGACGATTCTCAAAGTATGACAACTTTTCCAAAAGCAAATATTTGGCAAACTGGTTTGCTGCTTTTTATTTCTGGTAAAATGTATATGATTAATTGATTCCTGTGGTCTTTAGGTATGGTAATATTATTAAACAGTTGTAATTTTGTTCATTTCAATGTTTGATTAATTATGTAGCAGCATTGCATTATTCCTTAATGGATTTTTTTAAAACTTTTGAATGGTAATTTTTATTTATTATCATAAATAATATAATTTAAGTTTTGAGCAACTTCTTTTTTGGTTTATTTCTAAACTTTTGAAGAATTGTACAATATTTTAGATATTTTTGCTTAAAACTAGCACATTACCTTTTCAGGTGTTAACTGCAACAGATAACAAAGTCTTACCTCTTTTATTGTAAACGTACTTCCTCCAGAGGAAGAATACGATGACGGCGAGTGCGGCTCCGATGAGGAGCGTCAAGATGACACTCAGAGCGATGGATCCGGATCCATAGCAGACGGCCTCCTCCTGACCCATGGACGGACGCACGTTGCACAAGATCACCACAGCAAAACAAACCAGAAAGCGCGGCACGTTTGATCCCGTCATTTCGGTGGGAAGGAAGGCGGCCAGAAACCGGAAGTCATCCAGAGAGTTTGTGAAGATTGTTCGTCCGTTCTTTCGTTCTGCGGAATTTTTGCATACCATTAAAAACTGGGAATATTCGGGCGCACCCATAATTGATTCTAATGACTCCGAGCGAACGGTTCTCTTGCAAATACCGCAATACAAAAAAATAAGTAAAGAAAATAGTAAACTTTAAATATATTAGAATTGATTCAGTTTAAATATAATTTGTGTAGATTTAAAACGATGAAGGTATCAAATAATTGAAGCAACTTGTTTTTAAACATACTTTTTGATGATCGAATTATGTTTATTAAACATTTTAAATGTTTCGAACTTTCGTTTGGGTACATATTTGTTGATGATTGAATAACGATTTGATAATCAAAAAGTAGGATTATTAATGACTTCAAACAATGAACTTATCATTTATAAACATGTTTTTTTGATGATTGACATGATTATTGAAGATTAAACATCGAGAATCGAAAACTATGTTTCACTTTTATGTGAGAAACATAATTTTTGATGTTATAACTATGATTATTAAAGATTAAAAACGATGATGTTAACTAAGATTCGAAATTAGAACAACTTTCGTTACTTTAAACACTTTTTTTTGTATTCAATCAATTCTGTATGTTAATGAAGTTATTGAAGATTTAATTATCATTATTAATGATTTGAAACGTAAAATTAAGAAATTTCAAAAAATCGATCAATTTCATAGATTCTGATTCTCGAATTATAATTATTAATGATTTAAACCGATGATTTTAACGAAGATTCAAAATTAGAACAACTTTCGTTAGTTTAAACACAGTTTTTTATGATCACATTATGATTATTAAAGATTTAAAACGATGAAGGTTAACGCAGATTCCCAATTTGAGCAAATTTCGTACGTGCAAATACACTTTTTGAATGATTAAAGATTTAAAACATGATTTTTAAAGATTCAAAACTACGAATTTCGTTGATTCGCGTGAAAATTTCCGCAACTTTTATGAGTACAAACATATTTTTTGATGATCTAATTATGTTTACTATAGTTTTAAAACGTAAAGTTACAAATTCGAGCAATTTTTGTGTACAAACATAGTTTTTGATTCTCGAATTATGATGTTTAAAACTTCAAAATGCAAGCAATATTCGTATGTTAAACATATGTTTTAATGATCTAATTATGATTATTATAAATTTAAAATGATAATGTTAATGAAGATTGAAAATAAGGACAATTTGCATGTGTTAACAAATTGTTTGGATGATTGAATTATGATTTTAAACGATGTAATTGATGATCGACTTACAATTTAATTTTTTGGAACGCACCTGCTGATTCCCGGTATCTTTCCAACAACAACAAAAAAAACGAGTATTTCCCTTCCTCCTGGATGTAGGTTTTAAACGATGCAGATCACAAACTGATAATTACGAATTATTGACGCACCAGCACTTTCCTCTAAAAACTAATTGTTGCTCGAGTTTAGCTAAGTTGAAGTTAATTGGATATTAAACGCGTGTGCGTGTTTCTGTGACGCGAAGAAGCAGCAGCAGCAGCAGCAAGGTGGAGGAGCCTTTTTGCATTTGACGACGATTTCGAATTGAACGTGAGCTTGGTGTATGTGTTCGAGTACGGGTCTCGGTTGGCTTGTGTTGTCTTGCATACAGGTGAACAAGTTCTGGCGCTGTAAACTTGCCGAGATTTGATGGCAGGTGTATGGGGAAATGCTGTCGGCTACATGAACTTAACTTCGATGACCGACTATAACCGAAACCCGACATGCAACCGACACACTCATACACATACGCGCACACACGCGCGCGCGGCTCTCTGGATTTTTACGCTGAACACGTTTTTCTACTGCCGTCCTTTCTCGTTCTTTCCTTCTTCCTTTCTTCGTCCGTCTCTCCCATTGCACCACAAACATTGACCACAGATTTCCATTAATTTTTCATAATTCTCCATATTCAACAAACAACGAATATAACAATAACGCAAAAGAACAACAATTAAAAAGGAACTTCCACCAATAATCGATGGGATTTATTGATATATTTGTTCATCATACAAATATTAATTACATACGCAAATTCATTTTAATAAGCTTATTCAAAATAATCAATAAATTTTAAGTTAATTATATGTTATTTATGTTGAGTCAAGTATACTTTTAAGAAAGTAATGAATAATAATAAACATGTAGTGTAACGACAATTACAAAAAGTAAACTCAATGCAATATAAAAAAGGAGATATAGAAAAGTAATAGAAATTTCTATTGCTTTTTAAGCATTTTCACAGCAATTAACGATCATTCAAGCGTTCAAATTTTAAATCTTTGCTTAATACTGCATTATTTATAAAAATATTACAATCAAAAATACATTAATTAATATGAAATGATAACTATTTTAAAAATATTACAACAAAAATGAAGAAATACGAAAGAAAATTAACATCAAATTCCATGCAAAAGGTTATAGACCATAAATCTTTCTGCCCTAAGTATTTATTTCTCAGACTAATTCTATTTACGTTTATTGCAAATTATACATAAAAAATCAACAGACCTTTAAAATTATCCAAGAATTCTCTTCGATATTAGAGTTCGAATCTATGGATATAAACTGGGTTGGGTGCTCCCATTGGCACGCATAAATAAATAAATAAATTTGAATAAGAATCTAAAGATCAATTATATTGTTTAATTTAATATTTATTATTATTTCGTATTCTTTGTTATAATCTAATCACCGAGTTTGACAATGAATTATGATTAAACGACAAAATTCGATTTTAATTTGAATGCTTAATTGTTAATTAGTTTTCGAGATATAAGCAAAAATGTGAAGACACTGCTTTTTTCGATGCTTGAAAAACATTTCTTCAACTTTGACAGTGAATTACGGCTAAACCACAAATGATACAATAATACCAATATATGCGTTTTAAAGCCTGATTATTCAGCTTTAATTTGAATGCTTAATTGTTAATTAGTCTTTATTAGTTTTCGAGATATAAGCAAAAATGTGAAGACACTGCTTTTTCGATGCTTAAAAAAACAAGTTTTCAAATTTGACAATGAATTACAACCAAATGGCTAAAGATACAGTAATACCAATGGATGCGTTTTAAAGACTTATTATTCAGCTTTAATTTGAATGGTTAATTGTTAATTAGTCTTTATTAGTTTTCGTGATATAAGCAAAAATGTGAAGACACTGCTTTATCGATGCTTAAAAAAACATTTTTACAACTTTGAGAATGAATTACAACCAAACGACAAACGATACAATTATACCAATACATGCATTTTAAAGATTGATTATCCAGCTTTAATTTGAATGCTCAATTATTAATTTGTCGCTATTAGTATTCGAGATACAAGCAAAACT
>JAFMTC010000100.1:1938070-1968951 GCA_018845635.1 Nicrophorus orbicollis | reverse complement strand
TTCAATGCATAAGAACAATTTTTTTTACTTTGACAGTGAATTACAGCCAAACGACAAATGATACAATAATACCAATATATGCGTTTTAAAGCTTGATTATTCAGCTTTAATTTGAATGCTTAATTTTTAATTAGTCGTTATTTGTTTTAGAGATATAAGCAAAAATGCAAAGAGACCGCTTTTCTCTATGATTAAAAAACTTTTTTTTAACTTTGACAGTGATTTACAGCCAAACGACAAATGATACAATAATACCAATATATGCGTTTTAAAGCCCAATTATTCAGCTTTAATTTGAATGCTTAATTATTAATTAGTCTTTATTAGTTTTCGAGATATAAGCAAAAAATGTGAAGACACTGCTTTTTCTTCTTTCTTTTTTAATTCATCTTTAAATTATAGTTGAATTAGTTATTACTAATCAAAATATTCAAAAATTAAGTTTAATTAACAAAATCTAAATTATCGAAATCGTATTTTTTGTAAAGATATTTATGTTTGTAAAAACTAACGGTTTTTTTTATTTAAAATTAACAAATGTATGTGAAATAATAAAAAAACATTAATGTTGTTGAAAATTTATACAAATTCATAAGAAAAAGTATATTTGCATTGAAATTTCGTTAAATTAGTAAAAAAAAAATAAACTATTGAATCTAACTTTACTTTTTATAGAAAACAATTTATCTGAAGATGTAAATTTTGATCCATTTTTAGATAAATTTACTGAAATTAAAGAAAAATATAGTTAAAAACTATTGATATGTTTATATTGTTATAAAGTGTAACTATTTAGATAAGAATATTATAAAAATTGAAATCATTAAATGAAATATTTCTATACGAAACTGTATGTTTTTAGATCAAATTTCGATTTTCTTGTCATTATTATTTTTAAAGCGCTTAAGTTTTACAATCTATCATTAATAAAGGTCTCTATTATAAATAGTTACGAAACATGCGAGAAGCCTGACACGTTTTACTTTATGTACTTATTCAATGGCCTCCTGTTTATTACGTGTATTAAATAGAAGGCCTCTATTGATTACTACCGCATAGTGTGCTGCGTTTAGATCGTCTTTTTTTTTCTCTCTCCCTCTCCTTCATTTATCACCAATAGCAACGTTAATTAACATACAACAAATAAGAATAAAATTGAAAACAAAATAATGATACTAACAATCTTATTTCATTCTTTGTTATTCTTAGGAGTTTGTAAGGAATGTAAAAAATCTTTGATAACTATTATTTGCCTTATTAATTCTTTGACCTTTCTGAAATACACAAACGCGAAAACGGCCCTCTTCAATTAAGGCACGTTTTCGATTTACGGCCTAAAATGTTTCGCTATAACGGCCAAAAGAAACTTATTTTCAAAGTCGATATATCTACATGTTGCCAAAGAGTTAAAATTAACAACAATGAACCATGTTTGGAGAAAAATATGGCCAGAATGTCTAAAAAGTACTGATGAAGAAGTTAATTTCCTTCCTGAAATTAGACAAAACATTTTGGATCTAGCATCTGATCTCGGTTTTGAAGGTTTGAACGAACGTGAGGTGCTTGCTTGATCTACTTGAATCTAATAGGGAACCCCTTTCATACGAGGAACTCATTCAGTTGCAAGCAGAACCGGCATTTGATGAAGAGACAGAGCCTGTTGCATCCAGACAGCTAACATCAAAAAATTTGTCAAAAGCTTTTTCCTATTTCGAACAAGGAATAAACATCCTCCTTGAAAACGATCCTGACGTCGAACGTAGCGCTAAAGTTTCTCAGCCATTAGCTGTTAAAAATCACTAAAGAACGAAATAGACAAGAAGACAAGACAAACAACGTTGGACTTTTTTATGTCAGGTCAATCTTTACCAGCGAAAAATGATGAAGAGAGTGATCTGCAGGTTACCATTTCTTCATCGTCTTCAGATTAAAGCCATTTAAACAAAAATTATGTATGTATACATACCCATATTTTATGTAACATGAAGTTGTTTCAATTTTGTTTATAGATTATTGTTGGTTTTTGGAGTCTGTTATTATTTTATGTACAAATGTATATACTTGTTATGTATGTATTTTTTATTTAAATGAAATAAATAGATAAAATTCATTTTCAATGATAAACCATGTTACATATTTAACAAATTTGGAAGCGATTCCATTGAATTTGCATTAGAATAATTGATTCCTTATACGGCTTTTCGCTTTGCGGCCAAGTTTCGTGGAACGTATCTAGGCCGTAAAGCGAGGTATAATTCCTTGAAACATTGAAATCTTTATAGATTCTATGATAACTTTTATTATATATACTTAATTCCCTTAAGTATCTAACAATTGAAAGCAGATATTAGTAATCATTTTGAAGACTTTTTGGACTTATTACATGAAACCCAATTAAGTCCTTTCATTTTCTTTTAAGCAGGAATTTCTTCGATTAACTAATATATAATAAGATCATCAATGTAAATTGTATAAAAAAAATGAATAATTTCAATAATATTTTGTCTTTTTTTCAAAGTAAAACTTAGTTCAAAATAATACTAGACTGTAATTACAGCACCAAATTAGCAATAGACGATTTGCTTTCGTTGCCATTTTCAAATCAGATTACAAAGTTCTATGACCTAGACATTTTTTGTTGTTGTTCTAAACGAATGAGACAAATTTCACTTTTAGAAAACCGCCCGAAACTTGCGTTTCAAATCACCGGGACAATTTTCGAAAAATTCCTGCTGATGAGCGTTTAATTAAAACGAAACTAAATGTCCATTGCTCAATAATTTATATTAATTACTTAGCTAATTAATGAACCGAAAACAACAAACTCCTTGAAACTAAACTAAAATAGTAATAAAATGCAATTCTTAGATTGATAATGGAAATGAGTAAAACTTAGTTGAGTAAATGAATCGGATGGAATTCATTTGAAATTCCGTTCCCAAACCTTTTTATTAAAGATCGTATCAAACGGCGGATATCGTTATAATAAAAGCATTCTTTTCAAAGTTTGATTCAACAAAACGGAATTGCTTTACGCCAAAAAGTAAGTCGGTTAATAGGTTTTCGGATGTTTGCATTTCGAATAATCGATTTACGAGACACAGAGACACGTCGTTATTGCTAAATCAATCGATCTTGTTGATGGACGTTTCTCTGTCGGTCGTGCAGCATCCGTTATATCATCTCCGGGCGATTTCTATCCGAGATGGATGTTACATGCATATTTTCTATGTGTGTTTATGCTTCATTTTGTTGTTGCTTCTTTTTTTTTTGGTTTGTTTCTAATTAAAGAAACGTCGGAAAAGGTTCGAATACGTTTCAATCAGTTGCGAGAATTAATGAATTTCCGAGGAATAATTAAAACCCATTCCGAGCGGTCGCAGGAGTGGGCAAAACATGCATCCATAATTGTAGTATTATTATTATTATCATCATCGTCATCATCGATGCAATAAATGCGAACCGATGCTGAAATCCAGTTTAACAAATAGTCTGTTGCAAAACGAAAGAATACACTTTTTTCGTTAATCCTTTCATCTTTCATTTGATTTACATCAGCGTTTATCCTCGATGGCATCTTAATTATTATTCTTTGGATTCTCAGTAATTCAACAGTAATTACAACATATAAGAAATATGAACGAATTATGAAGAAAAACTCGATTACCTCTAATTGTTCAAAAAAGACTTTATAATTAATTAATAATAAGTCATTAATATCTAATATAAATAATCGTGATATTAGCAACTTCTATTACTAATTTGATAATTTTGAATAGAAATCTGTTAGTTTTTACAAGTGTATGGTATATTAATTATTATTATTTGGAAAAAAGTATGGACAAATTATGATGAAAAAAACTACCTCCAGTTGTTCAAAACATAATCTATAATTAATTAATAATAAGCTATTGAAGTCTAAAGGAGAAATTAACAGTTTCTTCTATTAATAATTTGTTAATTTTTAATGAAATCGAATCGAAATACAATGTTCTAATTGTCCACATATAAAAATCGTTGTAAATGTTCACTCCTTATATGGAGTATGTTTAAGAGTTTTCCAATCGCAGCTGCAAAGTGCAGGTGTTCACTCCTTATATGGATTATTTAATGGCTTTACAATCACAGTTGCAACTGCAGGTGTTCACTCCTTATATGGATTATTTTATTGTTTTACAACCGCAATTGCTAGTGCAAGTGTTCACTCCTTATATGGAGTTTGTTTACGAGTTTTCCAATCGCAGCTGCAAAGTGCAGGTGTTCATTCCTTATATGGAGATTGTTTACGACTTTTATAATCACAGCTGCAACTGCAGGTGTTCACTCCTTATATGGATTATTTAATGGCTTTACAATCACAGCTGCAACTGCAGGTGTTCACACCTTATATGGATTATTTAATGGCTTTACAATCTCAGTTGCAAAGTGATGACTTCTTATTTGAAATAGTAATTTACTAAAAAACTAACGTAATATAATTATCAAACTGTGAAAAACTAAACACATTACGTTTCCATAGCCACGCAATCGGAAAATGTGTCACTGAAAATTGAGAAATACAAATGTTTCTATGAATTTACTAAAAATGTAAAAAAAATATAATTTTACAAGCACATTTTTCTTTGTTTAAAAGTAACTTTTTATGATAATCAAACAATAATTTAAAAAAATATACATACATAAACATTAACAACATACATCAATACAACTATATTCTAACGAAACCAAAAAAAAAACAAATGCTACATCTGTCTCCAAGGGTTACTGACCTCATTTTTTTCGTCCATTTAAAAATTATAATATCATCAAGTAATAACTAAGAAAAGAATTATGAAAACAATTCATTATGAAAAAAAAACAGATTTAGTAATTACGTTTTCATAATCACGCAATCGGAAAATGTGTCACTAACGAACAAATTCGAAACGAAATTGTTGTCAACCAAGCGTAAACAGAATAACAAACAACAGTGATACACGTATTTAAGGTCAACAGCATTCGAGATAAAACGAAGAAAGTAAATCAGTGTAATTCACTTGCAGCGATGAATTCCACAGGTAATATTCATTGTAAATTAGTTTAAAACTGTTAATTGTTAGATAATTTACCGTACAAGTAACAATCAAACATTGGGTTAAATTCAATTGTTTGTTAAATTCGGTGCGTGTAAACTGTAATTGACATTTGATTTACGTGACGTACGCGTTTTGCTTTTGTTATTCCATTTACATCGTTTGACGTGCACGACCAGTTCGTTATTATGATTTTTTTCCCGCTTCAAATATGAATCCAATTTTAATAAATTTACAAATTGATTAGTTTTATATTCGATAGTCCGAATCCGTTTATGGACGTAATAGTTGTTATACACTAAATTTGTATGCGCGTATTAATTGGAGAGATGATGATGGTATTAATATGCGCTCGTAATTTGTTTTGTTGGCGCTCTCGATTATTGAGAGAAACAGAATTATGAATAACGAAATGGGTACAGATTATTTTACTTTTGTAGACTAGTATTTCTCTATAACATGTTTGTCTGGCCTCGGGGTACCACTCTTCTTAACTCAGTTGTAGCTGTTGCTTTTATTGTTATTATTGCTAACACCTATCGATAGTATTTAGATTATCAAGGGATAAATGGTACAATGGTAATGTCTTCATCCGATATGGATTATTGTTGTACGTGATATTCGAATCAAACGGAGTTTTAAACGAGAGTGTCTGTTAGCATCTTGTCCTCATTGAGTAGCCAAGCCCACTTTTACCAAGGACACCGTTTTATGATTATTTATCCGGCATTCCTCAGGAGACCCTACCGGAGATGTTTATTTTAAATCCTCGTAACTTTAGTGTTTCCTTCATTATTTTTTTTGCAAACATGTCTCCAGTAAGTGTTATAATCTTGATCATCTAAGTTTCCTAAACGAATCTAAGGAATTTAATTGCAGCAAGAATCACACCAGGATTCTTCGCATCGAACCGGAGACTGTATGAGTATGTGTGCGAGTGGAAGGTAGAAATATTGTTCGCTATTATGGTATGCGGTTTTCTGTATATTTAACATACTGGTTACAAATTGGGACGGTTTACAGTTAGTATTGATGAGAAAATATGTAAAGATATATCTCCGACGTGCCATGAGACATCCACTCGAGACTCCACGTTAAATAATTGCTGCCTCCTCTTCTTCTGTACTTCTTTTATTTTCCTTCTCCCCCCGGCCGCGCTTCACGATGACCATAAACATTGCGTAATGCGTTTTGTCAATGGCGCTCTTCAATTCGCATGTCGAATTGAAGAGCTGCTTTCCTTCCTACTTTATCCACCTCTCGCATATTTTGATTCACCACCGATGTGTTTAACGTTTTTCACATCGATTATCCTTAATTGTGATGTTAAAAAATGAGTGAATATATTATTAATCCATGAAACATTCTTACAAACTGAAATTTAATGTAAAAAACTTAAACAATTTCAATTATAAATTATGCTCATTAAGACGTCTGCATGATGTTTGACAAGTAACTTATTGAAGTATTTAAGAAGTCTATTTTATACTAGTCTTTTCTACCAGAGATTCCCAACTTTTTGTTTAATTTACAATGCACAAATATAGCCTTCAATCAAATAATTGCATTATCACACGAATTCTATAGACCACTGTTTCTCAACCTAAGTCTGTCTAAAATCCTTAAGTCTTCAATGTAACATATACATAATATTAGAAAAATAGAGTTGTTCAAGTAAGAAGCTTAAATAATAAATTTTACGAAGAAATCACTAAAAAAAACAATAAGAGTATACAAGATACTAAATAGTAAAACAGCATTAAATATTTAAACTTAAAGACTATATAACTAAGTGTAAACTTGTTTTGGTTAAATGAGAATGAAAATAGATCTGAAAAAGTTAAATAATATACCGTACGCATTTCTCGATTCTAGTTAAGTTATTTGCAAGTGTGCATGCGAATTAAGCTATAATGGTTGAATGAGACATATAAGATATATGTTGTCTCATTGTACAGACTACACAATAATTATCAAGTAAATTGTACAAAAGCCGCACACAACACATAATACTTAACAATTTACACGTTAAGTGCGGGTTCTTGTTCAATGGTTTTTAAATGCATAACAAGTTTAGTTTGTCAATAAAACTTTAAAATCTAAAGTCCATACTTGTTATATATTATTACCTTAATTAAAAACGGTATTTATCAAACTACGTTCCTCAATTTTGACAAGAAATCAATAGAAGTATGAAATATGATTTTCTGGTTTCTATCATCAGTTGATCCAAGTAATGTTTCTTTTATAATCGCCGGTTGTAATTGAAAAAGCGCTGATCTAATTAACAATACTTTTAACAGAAATTGTATGCACTTTCGTAGGATTTATGTATTGCAAGGTGAAAATTGTGTTCTTATGAACAAGTGTTATGTTGTTATTTCTCTTTTGTTTTGGGTGAGGGCCTAATATTTGCACGCGCAACCCAACACGAAAATTTCAAACGGAAAGAAAGGCGGGACATGTTGCACCTCATTAGAAAGCTAGGTTTCTTCTTTCTTTCTGAAAAGAGAAATTCGTGCATGGCGACGGACGACGATCGCAATAAAACTCGTAAGGTCCACGAAAGACGATCATCGCGTGCCGATCAAAAGCGGCATTCTTGTTTTCCTTTCCTTCCTTCAACATGAGCACTTTTTTGTTAACTTTTTATTTCCCATCATCGCCAACATCTGCGTGCGTACCAATCACATAAACAACATATTTCGGGATTACACGTCCAAATGTATTCGCTTCATCAAGTTGACCGTTGTGCAAGAGTCTTCGTTTTGCTGCAACAACTCAAGACTGCGAATGCAAATTCTTCAGGCAAGTTTTTGAGTGAAACGCAAAGAATAAATTATTCAGATGAAACAACACACAACTTTAAGACTTATTACTTTGTTTATCATCAGATGACGTTGCTTATTTTAATGAAATACATTAATTCTTGAGTTTATTTATATTTGAAGCCAAAGGATTATACAATTGAACAGCAATGTTATTGATAATAATGAATAAATTGGAAACTTTCATTTTATTCGTGCGGTTTTTGTGAGAAATCGTCAAGAAACATTCCCAACTATCGTTTGTCATCGCAATTTCGAGTCCTTTCGAAGCAATTATTGTATGAATATTTATTAGATGTTTTGCAACAATGAGTAATGGTAATGATACAAGAATTGCATGTAGCGCTATAAAGTTTATCCTTCCACGAAATTATTATATAAAAAAAAAACAATAACAACACAATTATAAGAAAACGAAGGTTGCTCTGTACCATTTTCTACCTGCGACTGTTATCCCACAAGGAAGTGTTCCTGGTCGTATAATTTACGATATTCGGTACAAATAGAAATTGTGAAATAGTAACGTAAAACCAACTTGAATCATTCATCAAATCTACTACAGAGATGTCCAATTAAAACTAATGTAGACGCCATTAAAATGAGGATATAAACAAACAACCAAAAATGCCCTAAGGAGACCAATTTATAGGTGGACAAAGCGAAAACTTTTGACTCAAAACCAAGAAACTTCTTTACAAATACGTCATTAAATAGTTATATACTGGTGTTTGATGAATTGTCTTATGACCTACCCAACAAAATAAACAGGGTGTTGTGTGAAAACTTCAGGATTTATACATCAAAGGATAATTTTTGTTGGAATTTGCTTAGGACTTTTGGATGGAAATAAATTTCATGTATATTTCTAAATAAATATATTTATAAGTGATAAATCGTCTCAAATATGAAATAAACCGAAAATGAAATATTCATTCTTTGTACAGTAATATATAGTTAATCGTTTAGAAAACGTTATAAACGTTCTCAATAAACAACAATCGCATTATTTCTTACATAATTTAAACTAATCTAATCAAGCAGACGATTGCTTATAATTCTTTGTACTCATCATCTTCTTTCCGCACATCGCGCAAATTCCCTTCTTGTACGCGCAAGCTTGACAGTAGTGAGATCCAGGTTGATGCACCTTTTGTCGACAAATCCTGAAAAAAAAAATATAATGAAATATAAATAAAACAAATATAAATTAAACTGCATTAACATAACTATCATAACACTGCATTGAATTTATGAGCACACATAAATCATGTAAATTAAACAGTTATAAATTACGATTACATTGTACAATTTTTTGTTTGGTCTTACATTTCAGAGTCAATGTATTCACGCTTCTTTTTTATTTCATTCTTGAATTAGATAATAATTAGCATTACGATTTACATGCATATGCAGTAGGCCGGGCGTCCACGCAAAAGATTCGAAACAATAGAAATGAGTCAACTCAGTGTAGTTCTTTGAACTTGAGAGATAAGAGAACATGTGAACAACTGACTTGAATATGTATCAACAACAGTTTACCAAAAAAGAGATACAATGGAATTTATTTGGTTTTGTATAGGAATGAGATTGTTTCCAAAAGTTGTTGTATTTAAAAGTTTCCCTAAATTTTAAGTAAAAACAAAGTGTTATAACAATTGAAAAGTGAAATCCCATTGTCCCAGTTCTTTCAGGGCATTCTTAAGATTTTCAATGTTTTTTTCCCAAAAACATATTCCTTATGCAGACACATAATCAGTAATGTCAGTGCAGTGCATAATTTTAAATTATATAACTTTTAAGTTAAATTTTGATATTGTTTTGTTGTTGTCCGCTGGGAATTCAAAAATATTTTAATTAACAGCTCTAATGACAAGATGAAAAACAATTGTTAATAATAAAAATTGTGTTACAAGTATAAATTGCAAGTTAATGTGTAATGTGTAAAATACTTGTTTTCTTTAGAATGCTTACGGATACCTACAGTAAAGGATAAATAATATACTCACTTGCATGTTTCGAACTTGGTTGTGTATGGATTAAACCTATTCTTTGAGCCTGTCAGGGCTTTGTTCTCATTAATTTTACGTCCTCCACCCTCTGTAGTGTTCCTGGCACCACTCTTCCAAGGGTCAGGTGTAATAACTTTGCTTAACTTCTTTTCACATTTGTCACAAACCATCTTTCCTTTGACTATTAAGTACACTAACTTAGGATTAACCTACAAATATTAACAGATTCGGGAAAAACACAACAAAACTGAAGTGGAAAGAGAAAATTAACATTTATTTGCGGAATATTTAAGTAATCTACAAACAAAATGGAAGCTTTAATATAATTATATATAGTTAACTATACTTGAATTAATTCTATGAACCAATATATTTTTTTGTCCAATTTATGCTGGAATAATATCGAATGTGTAAGTAATGTTGCATAAGATAAGATGTCTTATGCAACCAAATTCGCATTAACCACGGTTAAATGAAAACACGATTTTCTAACATCAGATCAGTTGTTACTGGAAGTTCGAAAGTATAACCTCGCAAAACCTCGTGTTGTTGTGTTTATTTACTAGGTATAACGAGACAAGATGAAGATAAAATTTACTGACAACGATGAGGAAGAGGTTTACGACGAGGAAGAGGCACAGGAAGAACGCAAAGCCAAATGGTATCATGAGGTAAGTAACGAGAAACGTGTTGGTTTTAGTGTTTTCTTTAAATGTTTTGTACCATAGTTTCCAGCTGATATGCAATGTGAGCCTGTCGCCGATGAATTAATGATTAAGTTAAAAGATGAGGCCAAAAAGTGCTTGGATTCAGACAGTGCCGCATATAATATAAGTAAGTTTTTTCCATGCTGAAAATGCATTCCAAATTATTGTAATATTGTTTTTTAGAAAGCGCTAAGATTAACTCCAATTATGGCTGGATGAAGACTGTGATGTCGAGGGGAGCTGTTTCCGATAAAATAGCTGCCCACACAATCATGATCCAAGATGATCCCGTCTGCAATCTAGAGAAAATCTGGAATTTGATAAGCATGGTCAAAGTGGGGAAAAAGAAGGAGTGCATTGTTGTTATAGGTTTGTCTTAACACATTTCGACTGCAATGAATTGTAAATAAATGTAATTTAAATTTTTCAGAAACCTTAACTGAATTGTTCTTGTCTGACTTATTGGTGCCCGACAGAAAATTGAAATTGTTCCACCAAAGACCATTAGGAAAACTGAATGATTTGTCATCTGGAAACACGAAAACGAGGAATAAGTATTTGTGCCATTGGTACTTTGAGGATCAACTGAAAGAGGCTTACACGAATTTCGTGCAGGCTTTGAACACGACAGCCCATGACTCTGTGGATGCAAATAGGGAGAAAGCTATCACGTCTATGACTAATTTATTGATAGGAAACGCAGAGCAAGAGAATAATCTGCTTTCGCATATAGTCAACAAATTGGGAGATCCTTCATTGAAAGTGGCATCAAAAACTTTGTACTGCTTAACTCAATTACTTAGGAAGCACAGCAACATGCAAACAGTCGTTTTGAAGGAAGTGGAGAAAATTATGTTCAGGCAAAATATTGGACCGAAGGCGCAATACTATTGTCTGTGCTTCATCATACAGTTTCACCTTACTCATCAGGATCCACAGATTGCTGCTAAATTGATAAGCATCTACATCTCATTCTTCAACAAGGCTATCACTGATGTAAGTTCATTTATATTCTTCATAATGATCAATTAATTAATTTATTTTACTTTCTTTAGGGTGACGTTGATAGTAAGATGATGTCGGCTTTGTTGATTGGTGTTAAGAGAGCTTTTCCTTACGCCAAAATTGAGTTGGAGACGTTACAGAAACACTTTGATACCTTATACAGGGTCTTTCACGTGGCCAAATTCAATGTTAGTTTAAACGCGCTATGCTTATTACATCAAATTTCCGATGTTTCCAACACATTAAGCGACAGGTTCATATATAATAATATAAAAAATCCTTAAATTTATTGTAAATTTCTTTGTTTTCCAGATATTACTCAGCCTTGTACAAAATGCTCATCGATCCTAACTTTTCCAAATCATCGCAACAAGCTATTTTGTTGAATCTTGTTTACAAATCGTTGATGAAAGATACAAAGAAAAATAGGATATTGGCATTCGTTAAGAGGTTATTACAGGTAAAGTTTTTGTATTTTCAAAGAAATGATTGATTGTAACCTGATTTATTTTTCTTTTAGATTTGTCATTATTGTCAACCGAATTTCGCTTGTGGTATTCTTTTCTTGATTTCACATGTCATAATTAAGGACAAATCTCTGTTTATCATTGACCTGAAATCGCATGTTAGCACTTATAACTCTGATGACGAGGATGACGAAGAGAAATATGTTGATATTAAAGATGAATCGGATGATAAAGAGGTTCAGATTGCCGACGTGACTTGCGATGAAGACAAAGACTTTGAAGTTGTCGCGTTATCTGAAGACAAAGGAAGTAAACCAAAGGTAGCAGGCTGGTTCCACGCAGGTTCGTCTACCAAACAGAAGAAATGCACGAAAAGTCAGGCAGCTGTAAGGAATCCTCTGTACGCTGACGCCGAGAAGAAAGCTTACACGGAATTGGTTACGTTAAGAGAACATTATCATCCGACAGTTGCGTTGTTCGCTAACAAATTGATCAATGGTAATTTACGCTGTTCAAGATAAAGTAATAAATAATTGTCTAATTATTATGATTGTTTCAGGCGAAAAAATTATATATTCCGGTGATCCGTTGAAGGATTTCCAGATCATCAGATTCTTGGACAGGTTCTCCTTTAAGAATCCCAAGAAAGTGGAAGAATTGCCTTCGCACGATCCAACTTTCGGCAAGAGAAAGATGTACCAACCCACTGGCCTGAAGGCCGTATCCGTGACATCCTCCAATTACGTCACTCAAGACCAGAAGGAAATTCCGGTTGATGAACTCTTCTTGCATGCGTAAGTCATCTTTACATTTGGTTTATTGAATTTGGTTAATGACTTCCTTTACTTTAGATACATGCAGCATAAATACAAAGATAGGGATATTAAGGAAGAGGAAGAAGACGACATCGAATCGGTGGCGAGTGATGAATTCGAGGAAATGCTGGACAAAATGTCCGGATTCAAGAATGCCGAAGATGATGAAGATATGGACTTCATGGATGATTACGGAACTACCGTTAAGAATAGGAAAGGTGTGTATATTTGATTGAAATGTTTAATAACAAAATTTATTGTAATGATGAAACTATTCATGAAATTTTGATTAATTTAAATAATGTTGATTTTTTAGAAAGCAAAAAGGATGACGCCGAAGAGGATGATGAAGACAATGACGAAGAAAACGAGGACTTGAACGATGATGATGAAGAGGATTGGTCTGATGATGATTTCTCGAAAGGTGATATGGGTATGGACGTGGACGACGATGATGACGGCAGTATCGACATGTTCGATGATGACGACGATGATGCGATGTCCTTCAATAAGAAGAACAAGAAGAGGGCAAAGGGCGGTAAATCGGTGTTCGCTTCAGCCGATGAGTTTGCCCATATGTTGGAGGAACAGGGCAGCAGCAAGGTGGCTCCGGGAAGCTCCAATCAAGTTCAGAATACCGACAAAGCTGGTAAGTTACTGCTAATAAGCTTTCGTTGTTCGGTTAGTATTGATGTTGTGATTTGCAGATGTCCGGCAATTGGATTGGGAGGAGAAACGTAATAGGTGGTTGCACAATAAGGGTGAATTCAAAGGAAAGGGCGGAAACAAATTCAATAAGGGAAAGAAACCTTTCGGCAAACCCGGTGGTAGCAAAGGCAATGGAGTCTTTAAGAGGCGACCCAACACGTTTAAGGGAAAAAATAAGAAGCAGAAATGAGTTAATGTTTGTTGTTACTAATAAATGTATTTTATAAGAAATTATATGTTGTAGTTTTATTTAATTTAAAAAAAAACTAAGCTTTTGTTCGTATTTATGGCTACTCTGTACTAAGTTTTCCGGTTACCGTTATTCGATGTACGTAGATAACCCAAATAGCAGACATGTTAGACAACGTGAAGATGTAAAATGTTTGGTATTGGAATGTTGGGAAATGTGTGTGATATTTGCGGTCTGTTGGGCTCGGGGTTAGACTGTGCGTAACTTTTGAAACTGACGTGGCTTTTGTCTGGCAGGTGGTTGTCTGCTGCACAGTCATATCTCACCTAATACCGATACGTACCGTCAACTCATCATCACTATCATTACAGACACAAACACACAGTATAGATAAGTGAATGTTCGTAACCGCAGCAACACGGAAAATAAAATAAAACAAGAAATTCTATTTACATAATGGCGTGCGGTAGACTGACTGTTTTGACAATTTTTGTAGTATTTTGTGCCTTTATCAGTGTAAATGCCAGTAAGGTGATCGATCTGACGGAGGAGAATTGGAGGTCGATGCTCAAAGATGAGTGGATGGTGGAATTGTGAGTGTACAACAAACAAAAAAAAAGAAAGACACAAAACGAATGATGCACGAAGCGGCATAACCCGGCCATCGATGATGATGATGATGATGTCGAATGTTGCTATCGTGTCAATGACTGACTCATTTACTTGTTGGGACATGTTCATTTCTTTCTGTTTTTCAGCTACGCTCCTTGGTGTCCGGCATGCAAAGGACTGCAGAACACATGGAACGATTTCGCCTCTTGGTCCAAGGACCTGGGGATTAGCGTAGCCAAGGTGGACGTTACCACGTCTCCAGGCCTCAGCGGAAGATTTATGGTTACCGCCTTGCCAACTATTTTTCAGTTAGTATCATCAATTATTACACGAGCAAATATTGATTCTTTCCGCTCCTTCCTACTGCAGCCTCCTACGCTCCATCCTAAACACATACACTCGTCAATTGAGTCAAACAAACATGATTCATCAATAACACGCAATCTTATCTAACGGTGCTTTGAAATGCAGATCAAGTAAACAAAACACATCTTAAACAACTTCCAAGAAGATCATCAAATTGCCGCAATATATCTAATAAGATTTCCAATTGGATTTGTACTACAATAAACCCAGAACATTGAGTAACTAGTATAACCACAAATAGAACATTACAGTCCAGAACCAGGGATTTAACACAATACTGAACAAATCTGAAGACGGAAAAGAAACATGTTTGACGGAAAGACAATCAAATTAAAGTAGAAATGACTAACTTAATGTCTCGATTTTCGTGATTTAGATAATTTTTATTGCAACCATAATTTGTGTCAAAAGGTGGATTATATGAAAGATTAATATAATTAATACTTTGTATACCGTTTTGTTGAAAATGTCTTTTTCAAAATGGATAGAATGAAAAATTCTATGAAGAGATTAACTATGAAAGATTTTCTAGATTTATTTCCTTCTTTGCAGTGTATATAATGGGCAATTTAGGCAATACAAGGGAAGCCGCGATAAGGATGCTTTCTTCTCGTTCATCGAAGACAAGAAGTGGAAGGCGATCGAACCGGTGTCCAGCTGGAATTCCCCCGATTCCGTGCAGATGACCATCGTCTCGGCCTTCTTCAAGCTGTCTCAGGTCCTTCGTCACTTCCACAACATCCTGATGGAGGATTACGGACTACCGTACTGGGGCTCCTATTTGATTTTCGCCGTCGCGACGATCCTACTTGGCGCCATCCTTGGTTTGGTAAGACAATACGGCCGATGCACATCTAGGTTTACTATTGTATATCATTTGATACATTTCGACGACCTTTGTTTCGCCTTCAATTTGTAAACAAATGATTCACAAATTTGAGCGAAAGTTCTTCAATTTTCAGTACACAGTTATTTTGTTTACTATTTTCATCGATGAAAATAACTATACTTGATTGGTTACGAGTATCTTAAAAAATTTCAAGTATTTGACAAGAATTACTTGAGAAACTGTCTTTAGTTTTGTACAACTTGGCAAGTCTACATTATATTTCTATTGCCGGTTATACTACTTACAGTAGTGAAAAGCGAAACTAAAAATATCTATGAATAATATAAGAGTACTAGTTACATGAAATTTGCTCTAAAATTGGAAAAAACTCAACAACCGATAATGTAAATTTTACTTATAAATACTTTAATAGGGGAATTAGGAAAACGGTGCTATTTTCCTATAATTTGCTCTAAATAATAAGATGGTGATATTTTCTGAATAATTAAGTCTCTAAACTTATAATTTCAGAGATTTGTCGTTGAAACCAGATTTAATTTCCTCATAAAATGCATCATTTCTTATCAACGATATACATTTTTGTTGGGGTTGTGAAAAGTATTGTACTGTACAAAAATTGAGTTAAAAATGTTGAGAATTGAATGGATATAAATATTTTTGTTATATTTTTAAAATGGAATGAATGGAAAATTATACGAATTGAGAGATGGAACTTATTTTCAGAATTCTGTGATATTTATTGTTTCAGTGCGAGATTTTATTTTGAACTTTTTAGATTTAAAAATAGTTATTTTTGCGGTTCAACTCGAATATGTTATGTCTTGTGTATGTCGAATTTCGTCGCATAATTCTTTCCACGAATGAAAGTGTAATAACTGAAAGATTTTCTTACAAATACGTGTAAAAGCATTTATTAATTTGAATTATATTTATTTATTAGGTGTTGGTTTGCATTATTGATTTGATATATCCGCAAAAGTACCAGAGAGTAGAAAAATCCACGAAAGGAGGAGAGTCGAAAAAGGATAAAGACAGCGATGATGAGCTTGTATGTTCATGGTAATACCTTCCAAAATATGATCTACATTGTTGTTATTCGTAGGCCGATGAAGATATTAAAGACGATTTGTTAGACGACGCTAGTCAATCGGATGGTGAAAAGGTGTCCAGTTCGGATAACGAAAAGAAGGATGCTTCTAGCAAACCAAACAGTCCCGTCAAAAAGCGTAAGTCCAGGAAGGAGTGAACCCAAACAGACACACGCCACAATTTTTAAAACAAAAACCGCAGCAAGTAAAACAAAAACAGACAAAACAAACAAAAAAATGAAGAAGAAAGAAACACAACATAATGTTAACTAACTAACCGTTACTCGATAAGGCTCAAAACTATATACTTAATTGCAGAAGGTTACGTTCATTTTTCTATTTTTCCAGGGAGAGCTGTGTTCACGCACTTTTGAGTGAAAGCAAATTATACTTTGCGTGGTAATTATATATATTTTTTCCTGAAAAAACAAAACAAAAACAAAATATTTTCGTATGTTACGCTGATTTATACGGAGATTTTATGGATTAATCAATAAATTGTTAAGCCAACGATATTAGATGGGTTTTATACGGCGCCACGCTTTACTTTCTGCATTTTCTTTTTTTACTTTGTTCGTTTTTCGGAGCGAAATTCAAACTGCAAATCACACTCGCACATTGTATCCTTCGTTAGTCAAATGAATTTATTTATAATTAATTTATTTTTTGTCTTAATTTCCTAATTATCAATATGTTTTATATATATATATATAGTTAATATATTTTCTTTTGTAGTACGTCAATAATAAACGTTGAAGGAATTGAATCCTATTTGATTGACAATAATCAGTTATTCAGAAAACGAACGGTAGTGTGTATTAAAGTTGGGATCTCTCCTCCGCCTATTAGAAAAAATGAAAGGTTGTGTTTATTTGTTGTATTATTATATAGCAGTTTGTTTCGTTAATAGTTTTTTTTTATATACAAATTTTTATTGAAATGTTTCTAGTTTGTCCAATAGTGTTCTTTTGTTTTATACATTATATGAATCCATCTATTACCGAACATGTTTAGACTTTGACTGCCATCGTGAATAATTTATATATTTTTTTGGAATCTTTGCGAACAATTCGCTCCGTCTCACGTGGAGATGAAGAATTGTCGAATCGATGCGTTTAAATCTATGTTTCTTTATGTAATCATCGTTCCATGATAACCATTAATGTTTAGTAGAATTGGATTTGTTCTTAAATTCCATGGACCCTTTTCTTTTATATACATATATTTAAATACAGTGAGTTTGTACTATATGATGCACTTGTTTATTTTTAACATTCCCAATCGAAGTGTAACAAGAACGTTGTATAGATTTTCTTATAAGTGGAAATTTGGAAAACTGTTTTCTTTTAAACTAGCTTCAAGTCTACCAAAATACTCAACTTTACCACTCCAGATAAGAAAAAAGTAAGAATATATCCAAATTACTTAAAATTCGTGAAGAAATAAAAGGATTTCCAGAAGAATTAGCAGGATTTAAAGAAGAAATAGTTGGATTTCAAGAAGAACTTGGTGGATTTCAATAAAGAAATATTACTTCAAGACGAAATAGAATGATTTCAATGAACAAAATAGGTTTTCAAGAAGAAACAACAGGATTTGAGAAACATAGCACGTCTTGTATAACTAAGCAAATGCTTATAACTTTAAAATTTGAGGTGAGTCTTGTACAATTAATGCCCATCAAATATATCATTTTATCTTGCAGAAACTCATTCATTGATTGCAACACTTCAAATAATAATGATACTTCTATTAAATTGACTGTAAAGTCTACTCTGAAGCAACGAAACTATGAAGATGAACATCGAGGCTGTTGAATTATACCCAAAGTTAAGCGTACAGATAATAATAAAAAAACCGGAAGAAAAACAATGTCAAAGATGCTCAACGGTCGTCTGCACGTGTACACGATGATCGTGTGCCTGATTTCCAAAGACGAGATCGATGTGCGAAACGATATTTTTATGTGGTCGAGGACGAAATGCACGGAGCCGAGCGAGTTTAGCTATTTTCATCTATGGACTTGGAGACTATAGCCACTATAAATAGCCGATCGAATTGTGACATTTCTGTCGAGCGAGAGCCACCATATCGCATTGGGAAATTTCAATGTATTTTGTAAAGAAATGTACAAGAAGAAATGCGATAACGGACGCTTTACGTAATGTCCGTTCGAACACGAAAGAGCACCCAAACAAGTTTCTGCATTATTCAGAGAAGTGTTGAAACTGCACGATTTTCACTTGCAATTTGAAAATTGCAACAGTTGTTTTGTTGTTGTAATAATAATTGATGTATCCTTGATTTCAGAATGATTCAGTAATATACGATTTCCTTATTATTATATAAGAAAATAGGCATTAAGTTTAAACTCTAAGTATTAAACTGAGTTCAATTATATGCTTGTAAATTGTAGATTGATATTAATTAAACAGTAATTTAGGTGCTTCAAGTAAAAGATTGTTTAATTCTATTTGAAATATTTGTTTTGTGTATTTAGTTTACAGGTTTATCTGAAAATTGAACAATAAAGTTATGTATAAAGAGATTGTGTATAATCTGAAAAGTTTTCAACTAATGTTTCTTTACTTTTAGTAAGTTAATTAAAAAAAATAAATGCTATTTTCATATGATCATGAATTCAATGGAATGCAACTGTAAATAATACGAAAAGTCAATACTGTGAATGAACTGTTCGGATTCTGAACACTTATGATAAATTTGTTCGGTTAACGTACGCTTTTCTATTTAATCGCTGTTTTTTTTTTGGAGTTAACTCTAGTGGTGAATTGTATCGAGTTTCGGTTAACGAACATCATTTTTGCACCGTTATTGTTCGTTAACGGAACCCTTGTTATTTTAAAGAATGTCTACGTGTTTGTTCTTTAAGTTACTTTTTGTTTCATGGCACACTTATAACTTGAGTTGGCACACTTAAATAATGATATCGTTTTAATTTCGTTAAAAGCAATCAAACTTCATTGGAAATTAATTTAATTATAAATGTTCACACAGCACATCTGAGATCCTCTTCTATCCCCAAACTTTTTGAATTCTAGTTTATAATATCATAATTATCAAGATAATACTAAATAATTGTTGGATCTCGTAAATTTTTAACAATAAAGAAACAAAATTTCATGAAGCAATTGCAAAATTTCAAATAGAAATAGCAGGAATTCAAGAACAATTAATGCTTTTCTTTGGTACTCCCGAATTAATAACAACAAAGAAATAATAAATCCAAGAAGGAATAGCACAATTTTAAGAAGGAATTGCAGGAATTCAAGAAGAATTCATCATTTTCTTTGGAACTCATAAATTATCAACAATAATATAAAATATAAATTGAAACAAATTAATACACACAAAAAGGTATGAAGAACCCTTGAAAACTTGATATACATGACTAATATGGTTTTATTTGTTTAATAAAGGAATGAGAATAATCTATTTCCAACGTAATACCACATATTTTATCTTATTTGTTATGATTAATCAATTCTAAACTTACAATTAAATTACATGCATTTTGATTTCAGCTGCAATTTGTAAAGCCTACACTTTCCAAATGAATCAGTTCTGTTGGAAAATTGAAATCTTTTCACATTGCAAAAAAATAATAAATATAAATAAAAACGATTGATTGGGAGCAATTAAAATAAGCACGGAAATGGAGAGTGAAACACATAATTGGAAAACAAAAACAAATAAACAAAACAAAGAAAAGTGCACACTTGGATACTGAGAAATCTGCAAGCAGATATAAGAAATGCTTGATACACATATTTATGTAAAATATGCAGACTATAAGTCTGCATATATATGGAAACTTGTTACAATTTAACATAAATGTATTATAATAATAATAATATTTATTGCAACAACTAGAAGAAGAAATGGAACTACTAAAAGTAATGAAAAACATAATTGCTATTGCTCTAAAGGGTTATAGACTATAGGTCTTTCTGCCCTAAATGTATTATTTTTACTAATATTATAACGGCCCTCTTCAATTAAGGCACGTTTTCGATTTACGGCCTAAAACGTTTCGCTACAACGGCAAAAGAAACTTATTTTCGAATTCGATATATCTACATGTTGCCAATCTTTCGCTAGCGCAATAATTGATTCGTTATACGGCTTTTCGTTTTCCGGCCAAGTTTCGTGTAAAGTATCTAGGCCGTAAAGCGAGGTATGGGTGTACATACAATCAGGTTCGTACTATCCATTAAACTTTCATAACTTTTTAGGGCCCACGAAAAACACCCCACACTTGTAAAGACGTATACTAAATAATAAATACTTGGTTAGTAACTTGTAAGTAACTATCGTTTTTTTGGGCTATTGGATATATTGTTTCACAAGTTCTACGTATTGATTTACTTATAGACAAATGTAAAATGCCATAAAACCAAAAAACAATAATATCTAAATTTTTTAATGAACGTATCTTCTAATGTAGTGTCTAGTTTACATTTTTTTTTCAATTCAAAATTTGTAAACTAAAGCTAATCATCTAATGATATAAATCAGCTATAGTCAACCTTTTGGCCCGCGGGCCGCATGTTCCCCAAGCTCTTATGTGCTGCTGTTATTTGGAAGGTGCTTTTAAAACTATGGGTTTCTAAAAAATAAATGGATGACCTAAAAAAAAGGTTATCAACCAAAAATGTTGTGGCCCGTGTAACATAGCAAACATATGTATGTGACCCGAGGGAAAAAAGGTTGACTAAAGCTGATCTAAATGAATGTTAATGAGACCGTCAAGTTATTACGTTATTTTTTTTTAATTAGCAGCAGTAAGTAAACTTTAGAATAGTTGAAATATCGTTATTTCCTTAAAAAATGTGCAAAATGCAAAATTGGCGGGATATGCGCATATTTGATGGCATCCGAAAGTGTTTCTTCGTTGACTTCGGAAGATTTTGAAGAGAAACCGAAAAATATTCAATAATCTCCATTGATAAGGGATTCGTTTTTTCTATTCGCCAATTATAAGTGGGAACATCTGTTTATCGTTATAAAATTTCGGAATTTCAAAGTTCAAGTCACGGATCACAATAAAAAGTCGCGGTTGTATTTGTAATTAATTAGAAGCGAGATTACATAAAGTGTTGGGAAACTTTCGGATCTGATCGGCGGCGCAACGTTTTCAGTGTTTCAGCATGATTATTATTATTGTTATTTACGGATTGAAAGTATATGTATATAAATATAAATTGAAAATAACATTGCAATTAAAATTTCGCGCAGATTAAATAAGAAGTAAACATATTTGCGTTCTAAAAATAAGCAGCTGAAGAGCAATAATTGTACACATACACACTGAAATGAGAGGATAAGAAAAACAATAACGGAGGAAGTCTGCAACTGAAATAGGATGAGTTTTGGTAATTTATTTTCGTGTGGGAAGCCTTAATCAAAGTGCAAAGCTCGTGGTCATGGCACGAAAACACACGCATCGGATGCCGCCGTTGCTGCTGCTGCACACGTTTCAGGGACTCTGGTCTGGTCTGCAGTCTCCGAGCAGACATCATCTATCTCTCTGACTCCTGGGGATCTGGTTCAACTGTTGAGTAATCAATAAACCGAAACGAATCTCTCTGATTCATGCATTCCCAATCATCGTGTTATTCTCTTTTTCTTTGCACTTCTGTCGTCCGCACAAGAGTTACCCAATATTGTTATAAACAACAAACTTGTTTACCGAAGTCCCCACAGTTACCTTCATACTGCTGATACGTACCAACTCTCTTTTATTTTTCCTTTACTTTGCGCCAACATTCCGAATGTGTTTACTCTCCAATTACCCGATCTGGAATTCGTTAATTGCCCTGAATTACCAGCCTGATAAGCGCAACTCCAGCATCTTTTTGATATCAAACTACATGTATATGTTCATTTCGTACATTTCCAAAATCAAAGAACTATGTTACCGGTTTGTTCCGCTCCGCAGATACAGAATTCCAAGAACGAACGATGTCAACAGCAAGGACGATTCGGTTCACTTTGAAACCGGCAAAATTCAATAAATTTTTTTTGTCGCCTAGAAACAGCGGACAAGAAAATAGTATTTCATAAGAAGGAATCGAAGCAACAACGAAAAAAAAAGCCGCACGAATCTCTCTGTTATCAACGCTAAAACACTTATTAAGTAATCGTTCAACATTCCGCACTGTCTGTGCCAAATAAAACAAAATGGAGAATTGCAAAAAAAAAAAAATCACCAAATTGATTTCACCATGTTTTCCTTCGTCGCTTGTTTATTATTTACTTACTCACGACACCGTGCGTAATGACTCATTTCATTTAATATCTGCGGCATTGTAGAAAGTGAAAACAATCCGAAAACGCGAGATTGTTATTAAACAGTTACTTGCAAATTGCAGATACTTTATCATAATGCAATGCACGTTTGATACACGCGGCTGCATTCCGTTTGCAAACAACAAGTGCAGGGTTTCTTACGTAAACTAAATATGCTTTACTCACCTACGAAAAATTGCAGCTGAATTCTCACGTTTTGCGTTTTCATCTAATATAATCAGCATTTATGAAACTTCAACTTGACAGTTATTCACTATTTCAATATGTTGCCATAGAAACACTATTTGATTTTACACTAATTAATTGAGAATGATTTTACAACATGTTTTTGTTGTGCGTTAAAATATGATACATTTTCAAACATCCTAAAAGTTGTTATCAGCATAAATTAAGTATTTTTCACTCACCTCAGACAGATTATCATTTGGAAGACTAACTGACAGATATATCTTGTTTGAATATGTTGCTATAGAAACATCGATTGTTTCAGCAACTTTACGCAAAGCTGATAGTTACATCTTATTTGAAAATGCTGTTATAGTAATATCGATTGTTTCAGCATAGAAACTTTGATTGAACATTTTTAATCAACTATAACCGTGCAGAACTGAAAATCTTGACAGTTTCATTAACTTAGAAAATGTTGCCATAGAAACATGAATTTGATCGAACATTTAAGAAACTTCGAAATTGTAAAACTGACATCTGAAATTTGTTCGAAAATGTTCTTTTAGAAACATTTATTGAACATTTAAGAAACATTAACCGAAATCATCTTGTTTGAAAATATGGATAGTTTCGGTATAAAAGCTTTGTTTGAACATTTTGCGTAAACTTTAAAAGCGTAAAACTAACAAAGAAAATTGCTTGAAAATGTTGTCATAGAAACATGAATAAATTCAGAATGAAAACTGTAAATGAATATTTAAGAAACATGAACTTCCTAAAACTGACAGTATGAAATTGTTGTCATGGAAATATTACAATAATTGAAAGCAATAACTAATTCGCATACTTATTTCATATAAAATCCAAATAATTGAAAGCAACTGGAAGTGAATAAATAAACTATTTTGTTATTTTCTAATAAAAAATAATAATTTGTAAATCAATATAATAATTTAAAAACAATGTTTTCTTTACAATTAAAACAACAAACAAGAATAATATCTTTTTAAATGATCTTAAAATGTACATGTTTGTAATGAAATCATATATTCGTTTGATAATCGAATGAAATTTGCAAATTGTGTTTACACGAAGTTGCGTCCTAAATTGGACTTTGTTCGTTCCTTTCAAACGATCTGCGTGGAATTTATTTGGTCACCGATTCGGATTTGCATTCAGTTTAGGATGTTGTGTCTAATACAATTTTCTAGAATAAAAATTAATCGCTGAAATATGAAAAAAAAAACATCACCTTCAATGAATTAGCAAAGAAAAAAAGACACTTAAATCTATTAATGAACTAACTATTTCACTAATAATATATTGTTTTATTATGATAATTAATAGGAAAGTTTCTATGGAAACATGTGATGCAAATAGAAACAAATATAACAAGCATTAGATTCATAAATCATAGTTTCAGGTAAATATTGAGAAATTGACAAAAACAACTGTAACAAACACATTACATTTGATGGTACTCGAAATCAGTGTTTTGTTTTTACAGCCTGCTGTTAAAAAACTTTACAGTTATTACGCTGAAACAAGAGCTGTAAAACTCCTGGCGTAAATAAAAAAAGGATATTTTTATTTCCAAATAAAGATTGCTATAACTTTAGCACGTCCTTCGAAATAACATGTTTTTTGTTTTTACAATGCTGAAATAGAAGAATCGAAGCTGAAACATGAAACTCGGTTACGTGAACTAACCTTCCCTAAAATGCACTAGCCCACTTAAAACTACGATTAGATTGCTGTTCGTGATTGCAATTAGTGATTTTGAAAATGAATGAACGAGTTTTCTAAATTTAAATATCCGACACCTAAGCGAAGGAAAACATTTTTTTTTTCCTCTTGTTTTTCGCTTTCAGCAAAGGCCACACGCGCAAACTATAAAACCCTGATAATGCTTAATCGTCGCGCCGATTAACGATAAAAAATCCTTCAAAATATTTGCCACCACGACTATATTACAACTTCTTCTTTTTTATGCTGTCTAATTGTTGCTAATTTCTAAATGTAATTATGTTATTCGCTTCGTGACAGTACTATAAACAAAATTCAACTCTATAGATTGTTAAAATACTTTATAACTGGAATTTGTTAGGTATTTAGTTAATTAAAACGTTTTTCAATCATTATCTACAATATAAATTTTCAGAATTTAGTGTTGTTTGTACATTGAAATTCTCAAAATTTAAGTATTTAGTTTATGTTTATTGAGGCACTTTATAGATGATGAAAACAGAAGAAGTGTTCTTAAATTTGTAAATAGATTAGTATTTTCCATTCTATACAATTTAAGTCAACTATAGTTACGATACAAAAGTTATGATAGAAACTATACGAGTCTGATAGATAATACAGTTTATTTGATATATGATAGCTAGAAACTGAAGGAATTTCATTAATTAAGTGTAATTAATATTTTTTTCAATCATAATCAATTCTATTTAGATTTAGGTATTAAGTCCACTTAATCAAGCATGATTATTGAGGCACTTAATAGATAGTAAAAACAGAAGAAGTGTTCAATTTAAGTCAAGTGTACCTACGATACAAAAGAAATAAAAAGATTGATAGAAAAATACAGTTTGACTTAGTGTATGATAATAAGAAGCTGAAGGAATTAATTAGGATTTTAGTTAATTAAGTATATTCAATATATTTTTTAATCACAATTTGTAAATAGATGTAAGTATTAAGTCTACTTAATTAGTCAAGTTTATTGAAGCACTTCACAGTTGTTAAAAACAGAAGAAGTATTAGTTTAAGTTAATTATATCTAAAAATGCAGTTTGTTTTAGTGCATGGCAACAAGAAGTTGAAGGAATTTAAACAAGAATTTAGTTAATTAAATGTAATTAACACGTTTTTCAATCAAAGTCAATAGGTATAATTTCAATTTATAAATAGATTTAAGTTTACTTAATCTAAACGTGTCTGATTGATGACTTTCAAAGTAAAAGTATAGTTTTTCATCAGAAGTTGTATAAATTTTATACAGAATATGTGTAAATTTAATGCAAAACAACTTTTCGATGTGTTTGAGAAGTTTGGAATCTGTGATTTACAGTGGATGTTGGTCAAGCGAGACTAGATAGTAAACAAATGTGGGGCATTAAGTAATTGACGATTGGAAATTCTATGAAGTGTAATATCTGTAACAACAAAGAAGTTGTTCCATTTAATGTACGAGTGTGCAGATGCAAATAGAAGTACTTACAAAATGATGTCATTATCGTCATTCGCTATAATTAGTTTTCTCTCAAATAATAAATAGAATTTTAATGAAATTATAGTACTATTAGCACTACTAATTAAAGTGTGCACTAATTACTACTTTGTATTCTTAAGTATCTTCTTAATAATTTAGATCGCTATATATAGTTTTCTCTCAAATAATTAATGAAATTAAAATACTATTAGTACTATTTATGTAATATTAGTACTTCGGATTTATAGTGTGCACTAATTACTCTTTAGTATACTTAATTATCTACTCAAGAATTTGGATCTCTATAATTAGTTTTATTTCAAATAATAGAGTTTTAATGGAATTAAAGTACTATTAAAACTATTTATGTAATATTAGTACTACCAATTTATAGTGTGCACTAATTACTACCTAGTATACTTAAGTATCTACTCAAGAATTTGGATCAGTACAATTAGTTTTGTCTCTAATAATATATACAGTTTTAATGAAATTGAAGTACAATTTATGTAATATTACTTATTTGAAACGTGCACTAATTACTATTTAGTACGCTTAAGTATCTACTCAAGAATTTGGATCTCTATAATGAGTTTTCTCTCAAACAATAAATAGAGTTTTAATGAAATTAAAGTACTATTAGTACTATTTATGTAATATTAGTACTTTGAATTTATAGTGTGTACTAATTACTTTTTAGTATACTTAATTATCTACTCAAGAATTTGGATCTCTATAATTAGTTTTATCTCAAATAATAGAGTTTTAATGGAATTAAAGTACTATTAAAACTATTTATGTAATATTACTACTACCAATTTATAGTGTGCACTAATTACTACCTAGTATACTTAAGTATCTACTCAAGGATTTGGATCACTACAATTAGTTTTGACTCTAATAATATATACAGTTATTAATTAAATTGAAGTACAATTTATGTAATATTACTAATTACTATTTAGTATACTTAAGTATCTACTCAAGGATTTGTATTGGTACAATTAGTTTTCTCTCTAATAATATATACAGTTTTAATTAAATTGAAGTGCAATTTATGTAATATTACTTATTTGAAATGTGCACTAATTACTATTTGGTATACTTAAGAATCTACTCAAGAATTTGTGTTTTCTGTTACATTGGTTAAGTGTGGATGTATTGGCCTCGGTTAAAATGTTAAAATCGACAAATAGAGACGATAAATTTCCATAAAGTCATGCTCCTACACATCAATAATAATGATTAGTCGAATTTGCTAACGAATTTATACCGAAATTTTATCGTCGATTCGATGGAAAATTTATATTAAAATCATCAATTTAATGCAAAAATAGTACATTGTTTTCTATGATATTGCAATAAATGAGTCATGAAATTGACATCTGTCATACTCTTTAGTCGAAAATGTTTATGCATTAACCAAAAAACTATGGTAAAAAACACTGCATTAATATTCTTAATGTAATAATCTGACATACACTTAAGTATTAAGAATTTAATCCTATCAGTAATTGAAACGTTGTATACAGACCATATTTTAATTGAATAACAAATTAATGTAATTAGTCTTTCATGAAGCAATTTAATTATTTCTTTTTAAACAAGAAAGTTAATCATACAAAAAATATTGAAATTATTCCATTTGAGAAAACAAAATTTCGAAAACAAAGATTATAAAATAACAACGTGTAACCTACATACTTGAAAAGTTATACATTAAGTGAACTTGAAGTATGTGTTTGTATGAAATATAAGCTGTACTTAAGGGAAATGCCTCTTGTGAAAGGAATGTGCAAAACATAAAGTTTGCAGTCTAGTTTGTAGTTTTCAATCTGTAATGTCATTATTTACATCCTGGTTCACATAATTAATTAATGAGTCACATGGAAAATTTATCGGACATTTGGTGATAATGTGAAATGAGATAAGAGTAAAACCAAAAAATAAAAATAAAGAAAAAGAGGAGCAACATTGTCTGATGTTCCAATTCAAATCTAACTTTATTTCTGATATTTCTTCAATTTCTTTATGTAAATCTACATTATCAAGTATAATATTGATATTATTAGTTATTGTTATTATTTCAATGTATTTCTGTCAATTACTTTTCAATAAATTTTGAATATTATAAAAATGTGTACTATATTGAAGTGAAAATTGTAGATTTTAACACTTCAAATTTAAAATCTATTGCATCAACTGGAAGAAAACATAAATTCAATATTTCAAAATGAAAAAATACAAACTTAAAAAGTGCTATTGCTGCAAAGGGCTTTAAACTATAAGTCTTTCTGCTCTAACACTTTATTATTAAATAAATCTGCTTGTAAGAAAACGGACTTTTATAACTATTATTAGTTATTATTAAAATTTCAACATTATTTTACAATTATTTTAAAGGAGATTATTTTCTTAATTCGTTTTCAATCAATTTTTTATATTATAATATTGTGTACAATAAAATATTTGAGTGACAAAACTAGTAAAAACTCCATTTTATTGTGATTATACTATATAAATTACCAAATGACATAATATGAGAGTATTTCTGATAGTTGTACCAACTTAACTTTACGTCACTTTGACATTATAATAGACATACTTAACGTCACTTTCGATTAATTTGTTCTTTAATTTATATTACATAATAAAACGTATTTTAACACGCATAAATTAGGATGGAAATTACTTAATTTATCATGTGACCAAAAAAAAACTAAGAACAACTAAAAACAGAATAGCGAAACAAAACAGAACATTCAGTTCATCATTTTATTCTTATTGTTATTGACCAAAAGGTCTATGCAAAAAATATATTTTTTCCGTTTCCTATACTTAGTACACCATCATAAGTTAGGTTCCACAGGTGCGGGCCTAATCCGTTTCTATACTATATTTTGTATGTTCTTAGGATGTTTTTTTTTAATTTAACCTGATCTGCGTTTACTTGTTCTGAGTTTTCAAGAAACCAATCTAAAGCTTGACAGCTAAAGTTACCTAGATGTACCAACTTAACTTAACGTCACTTTGACATGTACATGTACCAACTTAACTTAACGTCACTTTGATAATGCCGCAATGTTTCACTTTGCTTCAATTTGTTTTCTTTTAATTTAGATTATATAACAAAACGCACCCTAATTAAATAGGTTATCTGTTCCACACCACTAATTATTATTATTATTTATTTTTTGTAAAAACATTTTTTTCAAGTCTTCGAGATACAGTAAATTGTTTACATCTTCTGATAAATTAATCCAAAATATATGTAAAAAATATCGTTGTTTTCATAGTAATTATATATATTAATGCTATGCGTTTTTAATTTGTTTTAATTGTTGCGTCGCCTCGTGTGAGTTTAGTGACAGATTGCACGTACAGGAAGGAAGACAACACGTAGAACATCGAGAGATTCCAATGAATTCGATTAAAGTCGTTCGGAAATTAACCATTGCAATTAATTGATTGGACATTCCGAAGAAAAAGATTTGCGAAATGTAAACAATTATTATTTTATTTATAAACAAACAGAGTAATTATAACTGTTTCGAAACAAAAAAAAACAGAGAATAAATGAACCATAAATGACTGTTTTTAGGTTTCAGTTAGTTATTATTAAGTAATTACTTTGTGAATTGAACATTTCGTGGTCGATGTAATGTTAAGGATATTACAACTGTATATTGTTGATTCTTTAGACTTGAAACAATAATTTTTTGAGGATTATGCAAATACGCGATTTTGCGACTCTGTTTATGGATCGATGCTGAACGACATTCTTTCGAGGAGATATAAAAGCGATGTCTAGATTTTTGAGTAAACATGTTGTCAAAATGAGATCAGAAGGAGTTTAGGGAGTCGTTCGAATCACATTTTTTCGCTTTATCTGTATGTGATACATACTACATAATCTGCAAGGAAACGATTTAAAACAAAAAATTGATAAATTCATTCAGATTTCTCTGGAGGACGAAGATGATTGTGACAAAATGTTGTGGTGAATGAAGAGTCTGAACAACTTTTGTATATCCTGGAGGTAAAACAGATGTTAGAGCATCGATTGATGCAGTGGATCGATGTTTGTATAATAATGTGGCTCTCGGTTTATCCGCTGATCTTCAAAATAAGGTACGACCTTTGGCCGACTGATAACATTCGTGGACTAGAAATGGAGCAGAAGCGAATCGATTTACCTAATGTGCGTTCACTTGTTGTATACTTTCAATACTGTTTTTTTTTCCTCTATCTATTTATGATGAATCATCCTCGAGAATAGATCGATAGATCAATGAACTATCTCTCCCGGATGCATCATGCTATCTGCAATCGAAAGAATTGTAAGCAATTTTCGGTTCGATTTGCTCCTTCAATTAGTCTTTTCTGTAAAGAAAGATATTCAATTATAAGAAATTCAATCGGAAGATTTTGGAATTGGAAAATGTTTCT
>JAFMTC010000100.1:1887815-1918645 GCA_018845635.1 Nicrophorus orbicollis | reverse complement strand
TTGAAGGTTTGAGTCTATTGGAGAGCATGTGTAGGATATGCACGTCATGGGAGGATCCGGAATTCTTAATGATTGTCTCGGAGTGTTGTCTGGAGCCGCACGTATCGATTTGCGTAATTTTAAGTTATTACGCGGTGGCATCTTATTGACGACTCCAAATCACTATGGATACGAGCATCAAAGGCGCACTTGACTTTGGGCGAGTACTCGCAGCAGACGTATTATATAACCCGTAAGGAAACGCCACACTTCAAGGATGATCACAGGTAACTGAATCTATTATTTCGATGGGATTGTTAATAAAGAATTGATTTGTATATAAAACATGGGGGTTTCAGTTGGCCACCACATTTATATCATACAACCATTTGCTGGACGGCAGGGTATCAACTATTCAATTTACACCCTCGTCCACGTCCCCCACAGGACGAGGTTTGTGCTGTGATTTTTACGGGTCTTTATTTTCATCAGCACGTCCATCCATTTCCCACTCGCATTCGGTTATGATTTCCCTGTTGTTCTCTTCTTTTCTCTCTCTCTCTCTTCCGTTTCCCAGCACGTGTGTGAAACCCCCTTGCACCCCTCAAACAATCATAACAATCAAACGCCCAGCGATTCCGCACCATTCTTCTCTCGCTGCACACGCAAAGTACATTCACACACACTCGATCAGACCTATTTCCTCTTCGCCAGACCGAATACTCGTACAAAAGACAACTTTAATTACTTTCGATTCAATTTTGCATCGATGTCTCGGCTGCGTGTTTATTACTGTTACATGCTATATGACAAGTACTTGTTACACCTATAGATAATATGCACGAATAGTAAAAATCGATAATCGCAACAGGATTAATTAGACTTTTCCTTTACTAGTAATTGTAATAGTATTACGTTAATAAGTTATAACCTCTTAGATATTATATCTTTAAAATGTCTTCGAATTAATAATTGCTGTTATACACAGTTTATAACAGAAAATGTTGCAAATGTAGAAGTTGCTTTTAAAGATATTTTACTATGATAATTGTAAAAACTTGTAAAATATGGTTGTCATGGAAATAATGACAACTTAATATTAATATATGTAACTTTACATAATTGTTTGATAAGTTGCATTCCCTTTGCAACTTAACTGTTACAAATAGACCTGTTTTACTTGAAAACTATAAAGTAGACTGAATTCATTTCAGTATTTTACACGTAGAATGTCTGAAACGTATTAATTTATCAAATTTTATCCGAATTTTTAGACATTATATAGAATGCATTTTGCTACTAATAATAATACAAATTCATTACTTGACAAGTAGAAAGTCTCTGTTTGATACCAGCTTTTTTTTTACTTGTCAATTGTGGAGTGGTATTGTACGGCATTGTAAAAATAACTAAATATTGATTTTTCGTGTATCCAATGAATTTTCAGCCGATGCAAAAAAATAAATTCAAAGCAGCTTATGCGTGCCCACAAAATTCACTGGTTTGCCAATAATAGCTCTGGTCTCTCTGCAGTTATCTTTTTTTATGGTGCTTTGGTATCTATATTTTGCTATATTGTTTTATATAAATTTAACGGGATTATCTTTGCACATTGGCACAATCCAATTGATTCGAAATGGAATTAACTGAAATAACATTTCATTAAAAGTTTTATTTACTTTTTTTAATCCGATTCTAATCTATCGATTTATACTTTTTTTTATTAATACGATTGTATTTTATGGTAACATTTCAATTTTGGTATATGTTTTTTTACTACAAAAAAGGTTTTAATAGAAAATTTTCTGTTAATAAACACCATGAAAATTATATATATTTCTTTTTGAGCATTAGAAGATTTCCTATCTTTAAGGAAACACAAATGTAAAATACACCCATACTTCGCTTTACGGCCTAGATACGTTCCAAGAAACTTGGCCGCAAAGCGAAAAGCCGTATAATGAATCAATTATTGCGCTTGCGCAAGCTTGGCAATATATAGATATATTGACATGGAAAAAAGTTTTTTTGCCGTTAAAGCGAAACATTTGAGGCCGTAAATCGAAAACGTGCCTTAATTGAAGAGGGTCGTTATAGCGAAATGCCGTATAAAGAGCGGCCGTATAGCGAGGTATGGGTGTATATATCAGGATTTCCTGAACGTTTCCTGCATCGGAACACTTCGTAAATCCACGAAACACTTTATTTGGAAAATCTGGTATATAACATGACAAAATATTGGTATTTTAATGATATATTGGTGTTTTAGCTAATTGCAGTGGCCAAAATCATTCATTTTCTGGGTAAATATAAAGAATATATTCATTAATGAATAATATAATTGAAGCTAAATGTTAAGGCTTTAACTATTACTGATTTTCTGTAATTTACTGTCAAAGTTGAAGAAACCACGAAAGTCGAATATCTTTACAAGCTATTCATTTTGCAGCCATTGCAGATTTCCTGAAAATCTACGTTTTTTGAATGCGTCACCGGAAATGGCAAAAATGAATTTGATGTTGAAATCAGAAATTGTTTCTTTTCCATTCATTCTATTAATCGTATAACTATTATTGGGAAAATTGCGTGACTAATAAAGTGTGCATTAAGTTATCGGAAATGCTGAAATTTTCTATATACATTTCAGCAATGGGAAAAGCAACAGACGAACGCGACGTCGGCGGCGGCGACGGCGGCAGCACATAGGGTGAGCAACTCTTAATTGTAGGGGGAAAACCATCCCTAAAGCGCAAACTCATCGCATCCCGCATGTGTCTGGGTGTGAGCCGCGTATCCATGTGCACGTCGGAGCGGAGCGCGCGCGTGTGTGAGTGAGTATTTTGAATTGAACTTCGTTCTACCCTTAACACAAAACCGTGAACAAGTGTATGTTACGCTCTTTGTCCATGTGCAATTTCGACCAGATACAAGACACACGCATACGCATCGTCAAGTCGTTGTTCCATCCGGTTCGTTCGTAAATATGAGATGAAGGGAATCGCGTGCTTTCCAATTTATTTATTATAGATAGATTGATTACTTCTTGGATAGTTTGAAGGGAAAATCGTAGAGGATAGATACGTAGATTTAGAAGTTTATATATATAGAAAAAGAGAGAGCCGCACAAAAGGTAGAAAATCGTGTATCTATTTTGAATTGTTTAAGCCACGAACAAAAGTTAATCATGGGGTGCAACACGAGTAAAGAAGTGCAAACTGCGGATGGACAGAAGGATGATCTCAAGGTGGTCGACGAGAAGACGGAGACCCAAGTCGAAGGTAAGTGTTTTCCTTCTTCTTTATAATAAATTGTTTCATTTCCACGAAACATTGATTCTCTCTAAACAAAAATGTGTGTGGAAACCATTACGAAATGCACTGTTTATAGAAATATCCACCTCGTAACTGGTACTGAGCTCGCTCCAATGTCAACGACGATGCATAAACCAAAGCAAAACTTTGCAAACATTCCAATTTCATTATGAATAAATAATTCGCAAAACATTCCTTGAAACGATCAAACAGACGCAGCAGACATTCGGACGCCGCCGCGGTTTTGTTTAATTTTTTTTGTATGCTTCTTGTCTGTCCCTCCCCACGGAGGTGACCGAACAATTAAAATTAGAAATTTAATTTCGCTAAAGCCGGCATTTCTCTCTCCTCCTTTTTTTTCGTCTCTCCTTTTGTTTAGGGTATCTAGGGTGTGGCAAGAGGGAGGAAGGATACACGCGGCATAAATTTTTGTTTATTTGATTATGATCGAACTTTTAGGTGTTTTTTTATTATCCTTTTTTTTTCGGGGGGAGGTTGACGTTTATTGCAACAAATGACCCACGGAAATAGAATCGATTTATTTAGAAGGAATACTTTGTCTGTTGCTAAAGGATAGAAGAAAACTGAAATCAACGCTTTTAATTCACTTACGTAATGTTAATCGCACGGTTTTCAATGGACGCAATACATTATTCATGCAATTACAATTTCAATCGATGAATGATTATGGTTGATTAACATTACTTTTCATTGCTTTGTGTGAGCTTTCTTTAGTATCAATTACTTCAAACACAATTGGATGGTGTTTATTTAACGTTATTACTTACAATTTGTCAACTGGAAATATTTTTCAATTTGAAGTCACTTTTTTAAAGTGCTAAATCTAAAGGCTTCACAAACATGTTTTGTGAGTTTTCATTATAATTTTTCGAATTATTTAATTCAAACACAATTTGATGGGGTTTATTTAACGTTATTTCTTCTTTAATCCTTATAATTTGTCAATTGGAAATATTTTTCCATTTGAAGTCACTTTTTCAAGTGCTAAATCTGAAGTCTTGATTCCCTATTTTGTGAGGTTTCATTATAATTTTTCATATTATTTAATTGAAACACAATTTGATGTTATTTATTTAACGTTATTTCTTATAATTAGTCACTGGAAATCACTTTTTCAAAATGCTAAATCTAAAGTCTTGAATACCTATTTTGTTAGGTATCATTATATTTTTTGTATTAATTACTTCAAATATAATTAGTTATTGTTTATTTAACGTTACTTTTTCGTTATTCCTTATGATTTGTCAAATGGAAATAGTTTTCCATTTGAAGTCACTTTTTAAAGTGCTAAATCTAAAGTCTGGATTCCCTATTTTATGAGGTTTCATTATAAGTTTTCATGTTATTTAATTGAAACACAATTTGATGTTGTTTATTTAACGTTATTTCTTATAATTAGTCACTGGAAATCACTTTTTGAAAGTGCTAAATCTAAAGTCTTGAATACCTATTTTTTGTTAGGTTTCATTATATTTTTCTGTATTAATTACTTCAGTCATAATTAGTTACTGTTTATTAACATTATTTCTTCATAATACCTTTTTATTTGTGAATTTGAAATAATTTTCCATTATAAACTCGATAAATCATTTATTTTAAAGCTTTAAATCTAAAGTCTTCAATACATGTTTTCATTATAATTTTTCGTATTAATTACTTCAAACACAATTAATTATTGTTTATTTAACGTTATTCTTTCTAATTACTCAACTGAAAATATATTTTCATTGTAAACTATGTAGAAATAATTAAAGTACAAAATCTGATATATATTTATATATAAATATCTTAATTAAATTAATTATATATTTATAACTTTAGTTAGTAAATCAATGAATTATTTTTTAATTTCAATTTTTAAACCATTAATTATTATTACTAATTAGTGAATCTAAATCGTGTTTCAAACATTGCATTATGTTTCTAGTGTTTTTTTTTACTAATATGAATGTAGAAAGCTAAAATTAGTAATTTTGCATTCGTTAAATAGAATTTCTTTTAAAGAGAGAATTCCTATTGATCTGTTATTGCGGATGAACAATAATTGATTCCTGCTGAATCTTTATGCAGTATGTATGTAGTATCTATATATGTATATACAAATATATATGGTTGGTTGGTTGGTTGGTTGGCTGAGCTGACTCCAGACATCCTGAATAGTTAGTCTCCACTCTGTTCTGTCTGTATTGATCATATACCGAGACTTTCACTCCAGACTGACTCACTTTCGGTCTCCCGAATTTTCCTCTCGCTAGTGCCCCTCCGTGCATTTGTCATGACCCTCTCTGCAAAAAATAAAATCTAAAGAAAAAAAATACCGGCGACACCATCAATTTTATTGATGATTTATTTTTATGCATGATGCATCATCTACTTTTCCCTTCGTCCGCATTTCACTTCCCATAAACAAAACTATTAAAAGTTTACTTCACTCATTAAAACTTTGCATATGCATTTTTTTACATCATCAATTTCCAATATAGTTCTATATATAATTTATTTAGTAAGTATTTCAGATAGGAAAAAGAAAAATCAATTACATCACTTATTTATAAAAAAAACGTACATTTCTTTAACTAACACAATTTTATTATTCAAATACTATAACATACGTACATATAATATCGTAATACAAGATTTTGTTTGTAAATTAAGAAATGCATAAGGTAATATCTCAATTAATAGGTTACCTTTCACGAAATTACTTCGTTAAGCTAATCATAGTATTGTATTGTTTAAAAACTGTTGAAAGTAAGAACAATTTGGAAATTCGTGTTCAAAATAAAGAATTAATTCTGTAAATATGCAGTAATTCATATTATTGAATGTGATGCAGTTTGCAAAACGCAAATAAATAAGTAATATTTCATATTTTATACAGACAATTAATCAATAGAATATCTTTCGTTGAGTAAATCTTAGTAGTATTTACTAATATATTTAGTAATAAGTATTAGTAAGGTATGTATATGGAAATGTACAAAAAATATATGGAAATAATATAATACATTTATAGTCATATCTCTATTGACAAATACAATTACTTTGTTAGGCGAATATCTGGATTACACCCATACCTCGCTTTACGGCCTAGATACGTTCCACGAAACTTGGCCGCAAAGCGAAAAGCCGTATAACGAATCAAGATTGGAATACAAGTTTTTTGCCGTTATAGCGAAACATTTTAGGCCGTAAATCGAAAACGTGCCTTAATTGAAGAATGCCTGAATGTGTTAAGCGAATTTCAGCATTATTTAACAAAACTATTTGGTAAAAACGATTACATAGCAATTTATTTATATTTTATGATTTAGTATTACACATTTGATTTTTGTATATAATCAGTAATAAATTCATAGTCGTACCTCACGAATTAGATGAACATTATTTTGTTAAAACGAATTTAAAATATTATTTACAAACTAGTGAAATCAATTTGTCCTCATAAAATGCTCATAATTGTTGCCAGTAAATCTGTCAATAATTTGTCAGCCACATGATATGTTTATTACATTACGATTACGAACATAATCAAATATTGAAGCTGTTAGCGTTCATTTCATAAATACTGCTGCTGCTGCTGCATGCAATGTTTTTACTTTCCTTTGCGTTGCACCATGAATTATTCAGAGTTAAATTAAAGTTTACTCTTTTTAGTTTAATGATCGATCGTTCGTAACTCGAGGTTAAGTTGTGTTCGAAAGTTCACTTTGATATGGTCTACGTTCTCTCTCTCTATGTCTCTGTCTCTCTCTCTTTCTGAGAACTTTGAATGAAAAATATAGCTCTGAACTACGTTGAATATTAAGTGGATACTGAACTTTCAACTTCGAGTTATTTATTTCGTTTTTTCATGTAATGAAATTTGTAAATTACAAGTTTATTATTAGTTCATCTTTACTGGAGACGTTTCAATATGCTGATTAGTAATTTACATAATGATATTGGTTTATCAATTTACATGTTAATAATTTATAATTGATATTTCAAGAGTAAAACTGTTGAGTTTCTTATATTTTATGAAGACATTTATTGCAATTTAATAATATTTTAGTACCTTTTAAGTTTAGTTAAAAATAAACTGTAATGTTATTGCTACAAAGGGGCTATAAAAGTGTACAAATTAGAAAAAGTTGATAAAAATTTAATTTTCAGATAATTTGCTAATGATTTTAGTAACGTGAAAATTTAATTATTTTCTTTTACAAAATCTTCTTTTATAGTTTGCTTTTATTGGTATACTTTTATCAACATCTTTTACATTGATTTTTTTTGATAATTTTATTGAATAATAATATTTCGTGACTTTTTTATTTAATTTCAACATCTTTCAAATTGAATCAAAGGACTATAGACCCTTTTTTCTATAATTATTATTTAAAATAATAGATTTTGAAAATTTATTGAGAAATTTTCTCATTACTGAAAAATGTTGATTTATTTTCAATTTCCTCTCTTAGATATTTTCATTTTAAGGAGGAATACTTTTGTGAACTTATTGTTTTTCTCTTTTATTGGAATTTTCGGATTATTTAGAGATTTATTTAAGTTAATCAATAGAAATTATTTCCTAATTCTTGATTTCTCTTTGTTTGACTAAAACATATATTTTTTTCTGAGAAAAGTATAATTTCTTTATGATTTTTGAATGATATTTAATTACGTTTATTATTCAAAATTAAGTAAAGATAAAATCATCACAAATACATTTTATTTTTAGTAACGTTTCATTCAAATAAAATGTGGGTTGGATTGCCATTTAAATTAAATTATTTGCAAATTAGTAAAGCAATTTGAATAATTAATTGCTTAATTTAATTACAGTGAACTATTGAAAAAATAAATTTCATAAATATTCATGTGTGTTATTCATATTTTAATTACATTTGTTTCTATGAATTTGCACAATTATTTTTAACTTTTTTTCCACCATCAAAGAATATATACACATTTTTAGACCGTTCACTTGAAACTTATATAGATTTCAAATACATTTTTATATTTCTTAATAAAATCATCAAAGTTGTTGCTATTTTTATTGTGAAAAAGAATTGCCAATATTAAAGTCGAGAATTTCATTTTACGACTTTATTTTGTTGGAGACAGGACAAGGTCGTAAAACTGTACCTAGAAATATTCATATTCTAAATGGAATTTCCTTATTTTTAAGGCATTCCTGGAATTTCTTTCAAATAAAACGAATATTTTCAATATTAAATTTATAATACGCTTTGTATATATGTAAGACAAGGTAAGATGTTTATAAAAATATTTAGAATATATTTGTTGTTAAAATATTTATTTTTAACGAAACAGTAACATGAAATGGAAATTACTTAATTTGTCTTATATACAGGATAATTTGATTACTATACTATTTACTAGGCATTTTTTTTCTGTGTTTTTGTTGTTGTTCATTAAACAACTTTTCTTAACTTCACTTTTGAGTTCACATTTCATATTAGCAAAGGAATTAATGTTGTAAAATTATATAATAATTCAATTGTTGAAGTTTTATTGTTCTTTTTACTTAAATTCACTTGTAACTTGATATTAATAATCAATTAATGTTATAAAATTTGATTATCTTAAGATGTATATTTTTAATTAAAGATATAAATTATTGTTGAAATTGAAATTCATGTTCTTCTTCACGTGAATTTCATGTTCTCAAATTCATATGTAACTTGATATTTCGCAATGGCAAATAAATTAATGTTGCAAATTCTGAATGTATCTTGACTTTTAATTATGTTATATAATTTTTGTAATTTCACATGAACTTTAGCAATGATAGAGGACTGCATGTTTCGTTAAAATCTGTATATTTAATTAACGCAATTTAATGTGCAGAACTCCGTCTCGCAGAAGCAATATAAACCGGATCCTTCCGGTGCTAAAAGCGGGTTCTTTAAAAGGTTGCGGCATGCGTGTGTGTGTGTGTTCATCGCAGCCCGAAGGAAGCACAAGTTTTTTTAGTGCCTCATAAACGTGGAGGAAATTAAAACTGCACTAATTCCACGTTGCATTTTTAATGTCCGAAAATAGAGACCGAAGCTATAGAGCATCAAATTATGCTGCACACACCCCCTTTGTTCTTCAATTTTTGCACGTAACATGCATAAGCTCTCTCTCTCCGTGATGTTTTTCAAACGCGGCAAGATCATGTTTTTTGTTTGTTTGTTGTCGATTGAAAACGTAACGCGCACACGGAATTAACAATGTCAGGGAATCTGCAGAGGCATTCCATTCCACCCCTCGAACAACTACTACTATATATATGTATATATGGTAGACATCAAGGAAAATGGCGCCGGCCGCATCATAATTGGATCCGGTGTGTGTGTGTCGCTCCGGTCCAGGGACGGATTTAAGGGTGCGTTCGCATTCGCATTAGATTAGACGATCGGTCTCTGCTAATTTGCAAATGGATTTGCTGTTGCTGATAGCTTAATCCGATGGGTTTACCAAGCTTAATACGTGTTTTATTATCTCTTCTCTACTCGACGAAATGAAACAAAGTCAAACGAACCGAATCAGAAATGCTGACTGTTTAGATTTTACAAACTAATTCGCAAACCGTTTGATTAGTTTACAAATTCAGTGCTTAAATTTATTTCGTTTTTTTTTCTTAATTAAGACTTTACTGCACGTTAAGTTCAAAGTTTCAAGTTTTTTTTTAAATATTGGAACGCCCATTATTATAGAAATATTAGTCAAAATGATTAGTTTTACAATTTCATTTTAAGATTCTTACTTAATTCAATGATTTTTTTCTTAATTTCAAGGTTTATTTCAAAGTTTCTTGATTTTTAGTTTTCAATATTGGAACTATCTTTCCAGGTTTGTTGAAACAGTTTCATTTGAAAAATTTTAGTTCACGTTGCATTTGATTTCCAAAATGATGTGATGAATTTCGTCGTAAGACGAATAAATAATAATAATTTTAATAACATTTATTGAATATAATATAAACAGTAATAAAGAAATGCAAAGAAAATAAAAATTGAATATAATGTTTTTGCTGCAAAGGGCTATAGGTCTTTCTGCCCTTGCGTTTTTATTATAAAATTATTTACATTTTTCATCATAATTATTATATAATGAGATTCGTTTTGATGCTCCTGTGATGTATTATTTATTTTAGTCAATTACAGGTTACGTATCGTTTGATAATAAACCAGAACTAGACTGAAAAGCTATTGTCTATATGAAACACACACAAAAAGGACATCAAATGCAATGAATATTTCAGTACTAGACTTGTACATGTTTTCCAGGAATGGGAGATTCGTGCAAAATGTGTATAACTGTTTTTTCCAAGAAATCTTCATTACGTATTGAATTTCATCATCCGTGGGGGAAGTAAAACGAACGTAATGATTCGGACGGAATTCCGTTCCGCCAAAGCCGATGAGTCGCCTGAAAAATTGTACATATATATACATTTTTTTTTGTGTAACGGTGAGTCATCATCGCATTACGGCCGTGTAGGTCCAGGTCCATACTTAAATTTATATGCAAACTGCTTTCGACGATAATCCTAATCAATTCCATTCGTGCAGCGTATTCAATTTGGATCCGAAAGAGGGGGGCAAACATGATCAATAATTCATCGCCTTAACGTATCGCACCCAAAGGGGGGATTCCGGTGGGTTTCGTGTGTGTGTGTGTGTACGGAATCGGGGATGGTCAATTATTTTAAGGAGCAGCGAGCTTTTTTTTTGCCACCCTCTTTATCTGATCTGATTTTCATGTTCTTGAAAGAAAAGAGAAAGAAAAATGGTATAGAAAATGTTGTACGTTTTCTACTTGATTTACTTGTTAAGATATGAAAATACAAGCCAAGGGCGGAAAGACCTATGGTCAATAGCCTTTTTCAGCAATAGATATTTGTTTGATTTTTCTTCGTAATTCTTCATTTTTATTACAATTGTTGCAATAAATGAGGAATTATAAACATAATATAAACATGAAGTTATAAAGAGTTTTTGTTTGCTTCTTTCCATACTTCAGCATTGAAGATTCACCAAATTTAGTTTATCTTAACTAATACTCTATTTCAGTAAAAGTGATCTATATAAAGTTGATATTAGTAAAACTAAATCTATTTGCATTTTGTATGAACTCAATTATAAAATTGATATTCAAAATGCATAAACTAAAAGGACTTCCTCTCAATTTCCAAAATACTTTGATTCATGAAAAGCACTTACATGTTGTTAATCATCGTAGAATAAAAACGTAATCTTAATATTTGGTTTTCATTTAATTTAATAAGTTTACTTGTTTGTTTTTTTTTTAATTAAGAAGAATTGTTGATATTTATGTTACAAATTGTATGTAATTACATCATGTATGCAATTAAAAACCCCTAACTGTACGCATTTTAAAATTCATGTTATCAAATTACATAAATATTCCATAAATAAGGGTTAAAATGAGGTTTTAGGGCTCAGCAAAAGTGGGGGAGAAGGTATGGGATTTGTCGTGTGTCGGTTATAATTTCAACGCACGACAAGAAATGAAAGTCTAAAGTGGTTATTACTTTGCTATTCATTTCCATATTGTATTCTTCATTTTAGGGTAGTTTATAACATGTTGGTAATACGAAAAGTGGATTAAAATTAATTAAGATACGAAATACTTGTAGTTATGATTTGTGTAAAGTCAATATTTTCAAATTTTAGGGGCAAATTTTATTAAAATGAAATTGTTCGTGATGTTTTCACGAAATTATAACTGTAAAATCAGTATTTTCAAATTACATAAAAGTTGTATGAAAAATCCTCTCATGAAAATGAGAATCTTCAAATAGTTTTCATTAGTTGTATTTATAATTGAATACAAAATGCCACTAAATACTTTTAACTATATTACATCAATCTTTATAATTATATTTTCATTTTATGAAAAATGAAACTTTTCGCATTCTTACAATTATTTTTATTTATACTTATATGAGAAATGCAACTAAATATTTGTAACTATGGTTTATATCAAATCAATATTTCCAATTTATACAAAGTCGGACGTGGCTCATTTGATGAAATATCCTCTCTTGAAAATGAAATTCTTCGTACCATTCCTTCAATAAAACAACACTAAAAACGAAGGAGTAAAGTTTTATTATGTAGCCATTTACTTTTATGTTTTCTACCTATTTTGTGCTCATCTTTGGGTTTACAAGTAAATAATAACATTAGAAGACAAAAAAAAAACAAAAGTGTATTAAGACTTCTTGGGATAATTATTATTCGCATTAAAAAATAGTAAAAGTTTACTTAAATGTAACTACGTTTCCATTTGTTTTTAAATTGTATCCATTTTCAGTGTATTTATTAATTCATGAAAATATGAAATATTTGCTGCATACTTATAGCAGAATGGTTAACAGTCTCTAGATCACAAGAATCTGATACGAAAGATGCTGGTTCAAATCTTATTAAAACCAGTTTTCCGACCTTTACACCGGTCAGCAAATAAGTGGGGATTTTAGGACAGAAAAGGTGCAACGCAAAAGGTAGTAATAAAAAAAGTAAATTAATTTTCTTAAATTATTTCTTCTAAATGTGTCCTTGTTTTAATTATGAAAATCAAAAGTATTCCATTACCAACTTTCATATTTTCATCACATTATTTTTTGCTAAATACGTAAACGAAATCACGTCTAATTAGGGGGTCCTAACAACGTTTCATGTTTACGTCACGAATCTGACGTTTCTCGCATGTTGGAGAAACATTCCATTACAGAATTACAAGAAGAAACGAACATAAATAAAAGTCACCTAAAGATATATATTTTTTCTTTTCTATCCTCCTAAAATCATCAGCTGGATAAATTTATGTTGATATTGAAATTCCCCTGCGTGCCGCCTCGTATATTCCCATCTAAACGCACAGTCCATAACTTGGATTACATCTATATCTATATAGATTCTGTATTGAATTTTCTTCCACTCTCCATCTCTGTACGTATCGAAGAGGCAATCTCGTATAAATGGGGATACGTATTCTATATATTACACGTTGTCTGCATCATGTTTACACTATCACATTTTTTCTTCTTAAGGCGATTCGATTATGAAGCAGGAGACGTTTACCGTTATTATAAATATAAAAGACAATTTTCGCGCGGAATTGGGTCACCGCCGTTGATGGAGGTTTATTGGCTTTGTCTGCTCGAAACAACATTTCCACATAATTACATTGGAAAATAATTATGTTTGCGCAGTAAATTATTAATATTTCTTTCATGAAACTGATTTCTCGATAAATACTAATGTCTTATTAATAATTGATTGTACTTGTTAGGAGCAGTAATATAATGTAAGTGTATCAATCTCGAATTGCAAGCAATTTATTGTCGAAGTTGAATGTATTATTTTTAAAGTGATTTGAGCGAAAATATATTAAAATTTAGGATTTATCAAAGATTCGTTATCAGAGGTAATGTTAATTGAGGTATTACTACGTGTCAATTTTTGTAAATGGTTTTATGAAAATGCTTATTATAGCCTTAATTGATTTCAGTATAGATTCGTACAATTTGACTTTGTGTTGTTTTGATTGATTGATTGTTTTCTATGTTTGTTAAGGTCAATCTCATGACGTTCAATTGAAATGCCATCAGGCTGTCCTTGCGAACGAACTTTGACCCCTTCCGATACATCGTCCCGTATGCCTTGACTCTGCTGATTGCCCATAAACATTACCCTTAATGCTGCTGGCATGTCCCAACAAATATCGAATTAAGTGATAAAACGAAGGTTATTCGTAAATGATGGGCGCTAAAGAATAATAACAACAACGTCATTTAAACGTCTCGGAAATTATTAATAAGCACATGAAAGGCGTATTTCGGATGTGCATGCAAATGAGTGCGGCCGTGGGTTTTTAGTGCTGCAAATGGAAATGGGAAACGTTTATGGTTTTCGCGATACGACGTTTTCCCCTCTATTAACCTTTACTCCACTCGTGTGTGTGTCTGTACGTACACACTTGTATACTTGAATGCGGTAACCCGTCGCCTCCACCATTAAAGAAGGTTTATTATTGTAAATATATCGGGTAAAGGAGGAAAACGTTTGGAATTTGAAACGATCGATTTCCACGTTCAAGAATTATTGCTTTTTCATATATATGTTTCTTCCTTTTGTTCGCCAATAATTGCCCCATTACAATTCCATTGTGGATGACATTCACAATAGGAAAAAAAGACCCTTTGAATATTTAACGTGCATTGAAGACGAAATCACGCAACACATATTTACAATTGTCATATGTTTATAGAAAATACACAAAATAATTTTTATTTAATTCTGCAAAGTTAATTGTATCCAATTAGATTAATGATTTTGTTGTTTTATTTTTATGTTGTTTTTAGGTAGATTTAGTATTTTTAATGATTACATGTTGTTAGACTAATGACATAATACATAATGTATGACATTTGTCAAACAGGTCATTGATTCAATTAATAATATAACCTAACTCTTGTGTGCTGTCTTGTAACAAATGACATATGATCCATGTTGTAATACGTCAATTAACATATGTTCTATTAATCATAATAATTAATGTCTTTCTATCAATTAATTACCACTAATCAGCATTTCAATAATATCTTCTACACATGTTGCTAAAGTATCGAAAACTCATACAATTGCAAAATATTCTTTTTTGTCATGTATCAAATAACAGATGTTTGTTGCTGTCATATGTGAAGTAACATATGTTCTATTAACCCTAATAATTCATATTTTTTTGGTAAATAATCAGCATTTCAATAATGTCTTCTTATATTTGTTGCTTAACTGTTGAAAACTTTATAAAACAATTGGGAAATTGTCAATTTTTTAGCATTTCGTTTGAAATGAATTCAATTAACGTCAAGCTGACATATGTCATCATTTTTATGTTATAGTCAATCATGTTATAGTCAATTGACTGATGTATTTAAAAAATGATTGCAAGTCTTATTTTTTATTTAAGTTACATTGTTACTCAAGAAATAATTTGTTAATCGTTTACTGCAAATTTTAGCAAAATATTTGTGGAAATCCCTAATTGATTATAAAATAGTTACATAATTTTCTGTGCTTTTAAGTATTTTTTTAACTTATTAACTTGTTAATATTTGCTTAAGTTTCTATGGGGGAAATATTGGTGTATTGTAGATTTAGGAGAGCCCGAAGAGGATTAATATATGTGGTAATTCTTGTTTGAAAAGGACTTATTGTTTAAACATAGTTCGTGTTGTACACATATATTAGATCGATACGCAACTATCGGACTTTCCGGTACGCAAACTACTGAAACTCTGATCAAGTCCAGAAATATATTGTACATCAACTAATAAATGTATTCACAAATATCTCATAAAATATTCCGACATCAAATAAGATTCGCTGCAATTAATAAGTAGCGAAACTTGTCACGTTTCAGTAGAATTTAGCATCTCTAATATTAAACCATTCTAAATGTTAAGTTGCGTCATCCAACTAAGTAGCAGATAATCCTCGACGATGAAGGCAACATTTCTGCGCTTCGAGTGTCGTAGTATTTCGCAAATTTCGCTAACTTTAACACCAACCATTTGCCACGTAATGCGGCTTCCACACACTTAAATTCATCAGCAGCTGCAGCAAATACACGAACATTTCTTGCGCGACGAAAAAGAAAACACTTTGTTTTCATCGACTTCACGACGGGATTATTAATGATTCATTCAAGAACCTCAATTATTACAGTGATAAATTGAAGCGTTATTCATTTATTAAATTATATATAACATAACACCTCAGTAAATAAGTTCGTAGAATTATATATAGATGGCGCCTCTATTCACAAATCCATTTGATTTTTAGGAAGTACCAACTTTCTGCAATTTGACGTTTAAATGAAAAGTTACAGTGGTTTTAGTGATGCTACTTTTGCACATTTCAAAACAATAGAAAAATCTGAATTTCGTGTGTTGATAAAACACTGCTTTTTGATGGGAAAACGCGTTTGTACTTGTTAGCTCACAGTGGAACCAAAAACCCAAATTTCAATTGCTTCCTCTGGAGAATACAGATTTGAAATGGAAATACCTGAAATGAAAACAAATCAATCATTACATTTGTATATTATACAATATATTTAAAACTTTGAAAAGTATCATCAAAAGCAAACATAACAAAAAAATATAAGATATTAATTGTTAAACATTAAAGATGAGATTATGACAAAGATTATATACTATTCAAATTTTGGCTTTGCTTTAATATCTTAATTTTGATACTGATATGATTTGTTCCATTCGATTGAGCAATTTCGAGAAACAGGAAGTCTGGATGATCTCTTACACAACAGCAAGTCAAGTGTAGTTATTCCAGATACCACTTGAAAATACGTAATATGCTTACTGAACTGTAAAGTCTTGACAATGTATGTTTCAGCTAAAATGAAATATTTGATTACATAAAAGTTGTGTATGTAAATATACCAATTTTGCGTTTCAATTAATATGCAATCAAATGTAATGTATATAGCATGAATTTGTTTCATATTTAATTACTATGAAATTCAATAAAACGTTGACAATGTTTCAATAACAACATATTTTGGTTTTCAAACGTGTAAATATAACCTTATTAATGGTAAAGTAAAATTCTGTTTTAAAATGAACATTTTCTTTTATCTAAGACGTAATTTTCTATACGGAAAATTAAAAGAAAATATTGACAAACGTAGACAAATATAATCAAAAAGAATCAATAATTTGCTGAAAAAAGGGATCAAGTTCCCTTCGAGTAGTGAAGCGAAACACAGTTCATCCTCTCCGCAAGAGATGGCGTGTGAGGTTCGTGAAAATTTGCCGCCACCGTATCGATCTTTCGAAGAGGTTTTAATTAGTAATATGTAAATAACAGGAATCCGAGCTGCGAACGTGTGTATAATTATCTTTGGAAATGCACGCGCATCACGCAACGTTACGGATTAGCGACGTTAAGCGAGGCGTCGATTAGAATTTCATTTGTTTTGTTAATCGGCTGCAGAATAATAGGCTACAGACGAGGATTAACGTTTGTCGGCTTAACAATTATCCGGGCACAGTTGATGAACGGGAAATGGAATTCCGGATTATATTTATATAATATTACGCTATAAATAATTGATGAAAATGTGACGAATTTTCGATAAATTTCAATGCAATTCGAATAATTGCGGTACTGTTTTTAAACCATTCCATAATGGAATGCGATACAAACGTTTTTATTTTTGGCTGAAAATATTTAACAATGTTTTGAAAATATTTGGTTCAGTTAATTTAATTTGAAATACCGCTTTTACATTCATTTTTTTTAATTCGTGCTGATTTGGAAATATTTGAAATTTTTCAAATTTAAAATTTTATTTAAGCGAATCAATGAATTAAGTTTACTAAAGCTAAGATTACAGAAAATCCAAGTATTTTGTTGTAATTCTTTGATTTGTTCAATTTTTATGAAAATTTACGAATTGACATACATTTTCGTCAGAATTTAAATTATCAATAAAATATACTTTCCACAATAGGAAATGTTTGAAAAGGCTGAATTTTATACTAAATAAAATGTATTTTACTTATTACTATTACATAATTGTTATAATATATATTAATTGTAATTACTACTATTGGAATACTAATGGAAGATACGTATTTCTGGAATTGCAGATTTGATTTTAAGCAATGTAACGTGTAATTAATTAGTTTTGCGAATTATTCGAAAACCACAAATTATTGAATACATGATGAATGTGCTTCGCTTGTGGTAATTGCATATCTATATGACAATTTGTAAATAATTTAATTTTGAACATGGACCAATACCATAATTTGCGAATTTCTCGAAAACCACAGAATTCAGATTCAAAACAACTATTTAATATGCATATTCAATCTAAAAAGTACGTGAATTTATTGATTTGCATTACTTGTAATAATTGTACAAATATTTTACCTGTTATGATGTAATGAAATTTCGTATATAAATACGAATTGGAAACAACGAATGAAAACTTTAAGAATTGAATATTCATATTAAAATTACAGGGTATAAAATATGTGAATTAGTAAATTGATGTCATTTGTAGTAATTATACAATTATTTTATAAAATCGACAACATTACATAAGTTTAGTGAATTACATAATGTATGACTATTGTTCAATTTGTTGTGAAATACACATCTTGTGGTCTATGAAATTTCTGTTATATTTCATATTTATCATTCGTAAAAGGACGAAATTTGCACGGTTTCATCATGATAATGTGTGATTATTGTTCAATTTGTTGTGAAATTTGTAAAGAAAGAGATGTAAAGCTTAGGACAAAAATGAACTTAAAAGTACACATCTTGTGGTCTATGAAATTTCTGTTTGTTATTTCATATTTATCATTCATAAAAAGGCGTAATTTGCTTGGTTTCATCATTACATATGTTTAGTGAATTACATAATGTGTGAATATTATTCAATTTGTTGTGAAATTTGAAAACAAAGAGATGTAAAGCTTCGGACAAAAAAAACGCACTTAAAAATACACATCTTGTAGTCTATGAAATTTCTGCTTGTTATTTCATATTTATCATTCGTAAAACGGCGAAATTTGCTCGGTTTTTCATCATTTTTTCAGTAGAACGACAAAACAAAGGGTAATGTAAATATACCTCCCCTCACTTTAGAGGTACGGATAATGCGCGGTGTGCATTCAGATGTACAGTCTATTGTTTATATTTGCTCAATGCATTCGTATAATTGGTTTAATTTGTTGCCTACTTTTTCTTCATTTATGAACTATACGTTCATTTGTAATTCGTTTAAAGCTTCAAGTTAATTCATTGAATTTATATACATCAATAAAATTTGTAATTGCAACTGATTCAATAGTACTGATTTATTGTAAATGTAAATAAGTGAATGAGAGAATGCGTTGTAATAAATTATATTATTATGATTGGATTTATTATTGAGGAAATGCTTCTCTAAAATATCTATTTTTCTATTGAAATCACAAAAAAAACTAAATTATGTATTAATAAGTTAAATAAATTTATGAATTGGATATAGTTAAGACATTTATTGGACACTTTAAAAAGAAAATTAATTTTGTTAATTTATTTTAATGCCACAAAGAACTAAAGCATTTATCATTGAGTATTATGCTAATAACGATTTTATTAATTGGAAAAAAAGTTGTGAAATTTATTGAAAATTTACCATAGAAGTTTGCGTGTTGTTGTTTTTTTTGGTCTCTTTTTCCCAACTCAAAAGTGAAGCCTCCGCCGATAAATGGGGCAGAAGGACATCGGGTCGATGCGACCCAAGTGGACGTGGCGACATTACATTTTGATGAATCGCGATCTCCAATTCCTCTCCACATCTGCATATAAACACACACTCGAAAACGATATTGAAACGCGAAATCGACGATTCATATTTACCAATTTATTCTTGTACAAGAAAAAAACAAGAAATTAATTGAGGTCAAAGACAAATAGCGTTCATTTTCAAGTACTGAAATGTACCAATTATGAAGGTAAAACATATATTTTTTTGTAGGAGAATTCTCCCTTTCTTTTTTAGGGGTGATTTGTTTTATTTTTTTAATGTTTATTTTGGGGGTTTATCGACCTGTGATCCACATAAACCCTAATCCGTGTACATAATTAATGCCTATTACAATATTAGGCGTTTCCTGCAAGCACTTCTTTCCATTATTAATAGCACGGCAATTAATACAGAGATTTGCAAAATGATACACAGGAAACGTTGATTAATTAGAATACATTTGCTTTGTTACTAGAAAAAAAAAACGAGTAAGCATAATATTAATAATAGTTATTGCAATAATAATTATATACAATTTATAAACACAATACATACGAGTTTAATTCATTCCGTAAAATTGCTCGTATGTCGAATTGCTCGTATCTCAAAGTAATTAGTCTGAGGTGGGAGAAACTGTTGGTGTCGTGTGCAGCAACATATCTCAAATCTTGCTCTCATGTCAAAGTAAAATATCGCTCGCTCGTATCTCAAAGCAATTGGTGTATCTCAAAGAAACTGTTGGTGTCGTGTGTAGCGCTGTAGTATGAGATTCCTCGTATCTCAAATCTTGCTCTCATCTCATTCGTTCAGTAACCTTGCTCGTATGTCAAAGCAATTGGTGTATCTCAAAGAAACTGTTGGTATCGTGTGCAGCGGTGAAGTGTGCGATTGCTCGTATCTCAAATCTTGCTCTCATCTCAAAGCAAAATATCGCTCGCTCGGCGGCTCGTATCTCAAAACTCGTATATCGAGGTACCACTGTATAATGGTAACAAAGATCTTTCTGCACTTGAAATCATAATTTGAATTACTGAAAAAGAAACAAACTCCACCTTAACAATTCTATATATTCATATCAAAGCTGATTGTATAAATGAAAGCTTTTCAATATGTATTGTTATCCCATAATTTTATTAAATGCAAAGAACTTGTAAATTCAAACGTATTTCGCTTCGTCCAGTTGTATATGTATTTTGTATTACCAGAAGCGTAAGTAGATAATTCCTCGTTATTATGCAGTCCGAGAGGAATCGATTCCATGCATAGCGTTATTGTTGTTGTTTTTCCTCTCTGTTTCTCTCGCTGAAACTTTCAGCGCGAGTACGAAACTAACATCTGCTTCGCTCCGTGGAGAACAAAAGAAAACCGATACTCCGGACTTTCTTATTTAATAGAGAGCTTAAAGTCTGCGTGGTCTTAATAATTGAAGGCGCCTGCTGTGATTACGTATTTAGAGGAAGCCTGCCGTCGCGAATATCATGCATATTTTACCTGCAAATGGGTGGATTGGAGGAACTAGTGGCTAGTCATTAAGACACAAAAAAAGCTTATTTTCACATATCATATGCGCGTTTTCCACCACTTAATAATTTTGTATTTAATACATAATGTAAAAATGCGCTGCAGTAATGTGGAATTGTTGATATTTAGATTGAATGTGTTTGGAAATTGTAATTCGAAATATGTGGAAATGTTTTACATAATTTTTGTCAATAAATATTGATAATAAAACAAATGAAATAATTGAACATAAAATTAGAGAATCCACATTATTCTATGGAAATTAACATAATTTTATTAGAATAAAAATGGTGGCCAAATTAAATAGTAAAGGTATTTTCATGATACCAACTTACGTTGAATTTTCCATAATTGTAAAAATTGTTAATTAATTGCTAAAATTTGATATTTAAGGTATCATTTTCCATGAAAAACACAACTTCATTCATTCAAATGTAACAGTTAACGTAAATGATAATTAGATAAGTTTGAAAGGTATTATTTACTATGTTTTCCAATCCCTTTGATTCTCTTTTTCACTTAATAATTGTTTCATTTCAATAATTCATTTAAATCACTATAACAAATAAACTATCAATAAGTCTTAATTAATACTTGTAAACAGAACAGTAATCAATAATCATATAATAATAATAATTTTCTTCCCAAACAATAGTTTTTTGGTAATGTGCTTATATTAACTATAGTTAAAGTTTTAGATTTATGGACAAGTTTTGCTGGGGTGTATTTTTCCTTCGTATTAATTCGGTCGATCGATGAGTCAGAAGTTGGACACATGATGATGAGCAGGGTCCGACAAATTGCTCTGAAACCCTACTCAACAAAGTAGTAACAAAAAAAAACTAGTATAAATTATTCATTATATAAATGATTGTAGAGTTACTTTCATATGATTTTCTATTCTATTCAAATCACTTATCATTGTGTCATGAAAATTTTATGAATTATGAGACAAAATACAATATTTTGACCTAACTTTTTATATAAATGGATCTTTATCCATAATTATAAATGAATTCAATAAAGTAGTAATAAAAAAATAGTATAAAATAATCATAGATGATTGTTGTAATTTCGTATGATTTTAGATTCTATTTAACAGTGTTTAATTATCTAAAAAAATACAAGATTTTGGATAAAGTATGAGACAATATATAACATTTTAGACCCAAATATTTATATAAATACATTAATATAAACAACCTTTAACTATAATTTACATGTAACAATAGTTTTTCATGTTTAATTTATTATAGTCAATATGAATAAAATAACTGCATAAATTTGACAAACATTGGGTTTGTAATTTAAATATTTATGAAGTTTGTTTGAAGCCAAAGATATTAGCAATATTTAGAAATCATTGAGTTACTTTTTTTGCTTGGCTGAAGTCCAGATTCGGTAAATAACCACGTTTTTCCTTCTTTGGCATCAATTTTTCAGTTTGAATACGCGCAATTACGTTCGCAAGTAATCGCCGGTAGTAAACAAGGGAACACGTAAAGTAATGCGCTCAAATGATGAACGTAATAGGGATTTTATGAGGAATAAAGTAGTTTGCCGACTTTAAAACAGTGTAGTTCTTGCATTCCGAAGAGTGGTTTCGGTGTCATTACGGTCGGACGATCCCTGCACACAATTTAGTAATATGCGAAAGTGCTCAGGAAAATGACAACTGCTCGTGAGGGTCGGGGGGATGGGGGGTAGCAAGGGATAAGGAGACTCCGTTTTAATTGAAAACATCGCACATCGTTCGTGTGATTCTGGGATTCTGCCAAAACCGCTTTTTGGTTTTACAGAATATGCTATTTCATTATTATTGCTTTGCGGACTTTTATTTGCTCCTACACTCTTGATTATATATTTTAATTAAACACTGTAACAAATTAACTAACTATAACATTAACCTAACCTAGTATTAACCTAACCTAACTCGACTAGTACGCAACGTACGTAGACCCTCGATGGCTCAAATTGAAGGCCAGATTCTCGTCTTTTCAACGAGCCTACTACCATCTTCGTACATTCAACGGTTCGTCCGTAATCAGCAAAAAACAATTTTCATTAACCTAACCTAGTACACCCATACCTCGCTTTACGGCCTAGATACGTTCCACGAAACTTGACCGTAAAGCGAAAAGCCGTATATGGAATCAATTATTCTCATACAAATTCAATGGGATCGATTCCAAATTTGTTAAATATGTAACATGGTTTATCATTCAAAATGTATTTTATCTTTTTATTTCATTTAAATCAAAAATACATACATACACAAGTACATACATTTGTACATAAAATAATAGCAGACTCCAAAAACCAACAATAATCTATAAACTAAAATGAAACAACATCATGCTACATAAAATATGTGTATGTACATATTTTTGTTTAAATGGCTTTAATCTGAAGACGATGAAGAAATGGTAACCTGCAGATCACTGTCTTCATCATTTTTCGCTGGTAAAGATGGACCTGGCTTAAAAAAAAGTCCAACGTTGTTTGTCTTGCCTTTTTGTCTATTTCGTTCTTCAGTGATTTTTAACAGCTAATGGCTGAGAAACTTTAGCGCTACGTTCGACGTCAGGATCGTCTTCAAGGAAGAAGTTTATTCTTTGTTGGAAATAGGAAAAAGCTTTCGACACATTTGTTGATGTTAGATGTTTGGATACAACAGGCTCTGTCTCTTCATCAAATGCTGGTTCTGCTTGCAACTGAATGAGTTCCTCGTATGAAAGGGGTTCCCTATCAGCTTCAAGTAGATCAAGCATATCACGTTCGTTCAAACCTTCAAAGCCGACAGCATCCAAAATGTTTTGCCTAATTTCAGGAAGGAAATTAACTTTTTCATCAGTACTTTTTACACATTCTGGCCATATTTTTTTACATACATGGTTCATTGTTGTTAATTTTAATTCCTTGGCAACATGTAGATATATTGATTTCGAAAAAAAGCTTTTCTTGCCGTTAAAGCGAAACGTTTTAGGCCGTAAATCGAAAATGTGTCTTAATTGAAGAAGGCCGTTATAGCGAAATGCCGTATAAAGAGCGGCCGTATAGCGAGGTATAGGTGTATTAACCTAACCATAACATAAAGCTAACAAGAAACTTTAAGCATTGAAACACTTACCAAAACGATGTGAAAATACTTAAGTAAGTTGAAAATTACCCATATAGAAACTGGTGAAACGGTCAAAGAAACTTGTAGAAAATCCTCTCTCCGAAAGTATTTATATATCGAAATCCTCCCGAATCGATTCGATTATTTTCAAGTGAAACCTTTCCTATTTACTTTTTCGTGCAATATCACTTAATTGGATCAATTTCTGAAGTGTATTACTTTAAACGGTCTTCAGACACGAATATCACAAAACTCTTTATTTTCATACTAATCGTATTTTCATTTTCATCCCTTTCCCACAAATATGTATATATAAATTAAAAGATTTTAATAGAATTTTAATAGAAATTTCAATCGATTATATATAATGATTATAAGTTGATAGATTTCGTTTCAATCAAATTTGAAAGCTTTTTAATAATCTCGTGTTTGTATAATATCGATTAGTCTTCAGTGTTCAGTTTCACGAAGAGAATTAATTAATTTCTTATGCAAGGTTTCATTTTCAATTATTTTAAATATTATAATAACTTTGGAAAAAAATAATTGAACGTTGTATTACAATTATGAATAAATTTCAGCTAAATTTCTTAACTTAATTTAAGAAATTAATCTTTCATAATAGGTTTAGTTGTGTATTGAATAAAATATGAACGATATCATTAAATTATTACTCGATTGATGGAACATTAATCATATATATTTTCTGTAAATAAGTTTCTATTAACGTCGATTATCACTTAATTCGAGGACATTTATAAATACGTAAATAGCTACGTAAATAATAATACTATTCAAAGCCAAGGAAATGACTGTTGTTTGTAACAATAATTGATAAAATGTACTAAATAACAGTTTCCTTTATTGTAAATATAAAAAGCTTTTTTAGATAACGATACTAAAACAATGTTTTATAGTGAAATTCTGGACAGACTCGTAAATTTGAAGTGTTGGGATCTGTTGAATAAATTATAAAGTAGATGCACGAAAAAATCGTAACGAATTTTGCGTCTACATAAATGTATTATATAGACTGCAAACAGCGACCTAAATTGATTACATATAATTAACATTGATAAAATCAACGTGGTTTTTATTCAATAAAAAATGATGTAACAGAATTACTTTCTATAGCTTTCATATTTTATATTGAATTTTGTTACTTTTTCTTAATCGAGTTAACTAAAATTTAGATTATTATACAAAATTTAATTTTAATTTAATTTAATTATCATTAAAAAATATTCATATTAATTATGAGGAATTTATATGGAATTCAAATTACACTATTTTTTGTTTAGAACTATCTCTATTATTTCGCAACGTGCAATTTAGATTTCGTATCGATTTAACAATGAGTTGTAGAGTTCTCTTCAGTGTGCCTTGACCTTTCGGTCACTCGTAATTACGCAAAGGCGCCTGTACACTAATCTTATAAGTAACGCTAATCGATACTTTAATCGCTGCTCTATCTAATGACCACTGTTGATTCATCAACGAAATGCAGCAATTTATGTATGAAAGAAAGATAACAAAAAAAAACGAGTTATTTATTACGTATCATTGAATCAATATTGGTGAAATTTAACTATAAATAAAGGTTTTTCTATTTTCAATTGCTACTAATTTTAATATTTGCTTTATTCATTCGTAATTATTAATGTAGTTGATAATTAGATCGTTTTGAAAGGACCACTGTTGATTCATCAACGAAATGCAGTAATTTATATATGAAAGAAAGAAAGAAAAAACGAGTTAATTATTACGTATCATTGAATCAATATTGGTGAAATTCAACTATTTTTATGTAGATTTTTTTATTATGAATTTCTACTAATTTTCATATTTACTTTATTAATTCGTAATTATTAATGTAGTTGATAATTAGATCGTTTTGAAAGGACCACTGTTGATTCATCAATGAAATGCATTTATATATGAAAGAAAGAAAAAAGAAGTTATTTGTACGTATCATTGAATCAATATTGGTGAAATTCAACTATTTTTATATTATGAATTGCGACTACTTTTCATATTTACTTTATTTATTCGTAATTATTAATGTAGATGATAATTAAATCGTTTTTAAAGAAATAATTATATTTTGCAATACCTTTAATGCTTTTATTCACTTAATTATCGTTTCATTTGGTTAATTTTCCTATAAATGAAGTAAAGTCATAATCTATTCAATTATACTTTTGAGATTAATTCATTTACTTATAAAGGGAATAGTAATTTTGATTTCAAAACAATATGTTTATCATTTCCATTATATTTTTTAAGGAAGTTCAATTAATTATACTTATTAATCGAATTTAGTATATATTATTAACAAAATTCGGTGTAATTTGAAAAGATTTTCGAATGTTTTCACTGATTATTGATCACATTAGAAAAGTGAAAATTAATAGAATCAATTTTATCTAAGAGACGATTTGTATTCTTTTGCAAACTTATATAGTGTTTTTTTAAATAAAAATTAGGTCAAACTTTGAAATGCGACAATTTAAATTGGATTAACAGAGTAAATGTTATAATTTATACCTGAAATTTAGATTGATTTATTTTATTTAACATCTTTATCTATAGCTATTTCAATCAATCAATTTAAAATTGATTAATGAAATTAAGTTACCCTTACAATTATTAATTGCAGCAACCAAACTAAATACACAGAATAAGGTTCCAAAGGGCTATTGGTAATTTGCCCTTCCTGAAATTATTCATGCTTTGAGTGAATAGTAATATTATAATTAGTTGATTTAAGGAATTGCGTAATTCTAGAAGAGATTAATTGTGTTTTTGTAAAGGGATTAAGTGTTTCTCGCAGATTGATGTAATCGTTGCGTAATGCGTGTTGTTAGTGTCGCTGCGATAATAAAATAACGAGGGTTTTCGTTGAGAGTGACCCTTGAAGAAGGGCAGAATCGCTGAGTGTTTCGCAGGGACCTGGGGGAAGGACGACGACGATGATGGTGATGATATGTTCGAAGCTCCTCCGGTCCTCCGTCCAATGGAGTTGCGCGCATTCCTGTCCTTGCCATCTACGCGAAAGAGTCCTCGCATCCGGCGCAATCAAAGACACGCTCTCCGTTCTTCGTCCTCTGCTCGGGACACGCGCCCCTTTTGCGTGCGGCGTCGCGACGCTTTTCGCGCATTGCATCGTCCCCCCTTGTTTTGATGTATATAACAACGTTCCGAGAGGCGAACTCCGCTCATATCAGGTAAATCATTTCGCGCCGTCGGTCCATCCCAGTAAGAGAGAGACGCAGCTCTTCTTCAAGTTCACAGAACAACGGTAATCTTCATAGGTAAGTGCAAAAGAAAGACAAAAAAAACTAGAACATCCACAACAACAACAAATAAACACGACTTCGAAAACAAAGGAAACAACGTTGAAATATAGAACAAAGTACAAACATTTATTGTTAAACATTGATTTTCCGTTGCGAACAGCAAAAAAAACACGGGGGGGGGGTGGAAACGCAACGGGCCAGGCGGAAGTGTGGCGTTAGTTCGCTTTTTGCCCACAGCCTCAAGGAAATCAATGTAAAATTAAATCGTCCACCCTCACCTGCAATTTTATTTCGTCCTCTTTATTAACCCAACTAATTCCAATTTGTTTATCGTCGAACGCAATTACATTCAAAGAGCACTAATTACGGCGCGATTCTTTGATTCTTTTTCCTGTGCGCAAACATCAAATGAGGTTTAACGTTAATTTTAAATTAACTTTCTTTATTTCCTTTGCCTCTCTTAAAACCGTTTATTTTTTTGATGATGAGGAAACACAAAGGGCCCGTCGCACAATGGAAATAATCTTTTCTTTTCTTCGTGGAGCATTCTTCATTTTCTCCAATTCCAACTTCATATTCCGAGTCGCATCTTTCTATAAAAAAAATATTTACAAAAGAATTTTAGGTGTAATTCCATTCAACGGTTTTACATTTTTTTATCGTATTAAGGCAATAATTTAACAATTTTGTTGCAAATTTATTTTTTGATACAATTACTCTTTATAGCTTAATTACGGATATGTTATTGTAAACTTTTCAACAATAAAGATTGTGTTAACATATTAAATAATTTACAATTAAGAAATTTCATTTAAACTTGAATAAAACTATTAATTTCTGTTTACTAGAAATAATTGAAATTTTAATAAAATCGTTAAAATCAAGACAAAAATTACAGCAAACTTTCCGATTATAATTAATATAATTACTTGATTTTGGAAGTAAATATAATATGAATTATTAAGAACGAATTTATTTTGAAAATTAAAAAAATCTTGATTTGTTTTTTCAGTTGAAATAATTAAAATTTTATCGATTTTTGTTTGAAAATTGGCAAATCATGTCAATAATTACAGTGTTTGCATATGATGCAATGAAATATACATAACTTAATTGGAATTGGTGAATAATGAATCAGAAACTAGTAAAAATCTTGACTTGTTTTTATAATGAAAATAATTTAATTTTTAACGCTTTTGTGTGGAAATTAAGACAAAAAATACACTAAACTTTTCCACTTTAAAGAACGGATTTTCTTAATTTGAAATTTAATATAATATGAATTAAAATTTAAAAATATTGATTTGTTTTTTTAGAAATAATTTTAATTTTAATGTAGAAATTAAGACAAAAATTATGATAAACTTTTCCACTTTAAAGACTGTATTTTCTTAATTTGCTATTCAGTATAATATGCATTGCAAATAACGAAATTATTTTGTTAATGATGAAACTATTGATTTGTTATTTTTATAGAAATAATTAAAATTTTAACGATTTTATTTGAAAACTTTCAAATTATTCCACTAATTATAGTGTTTGCATACGGAATAATGAAATATACATAACTTAATTGTATTTGGTGCATAATGAATTAGAAATAACGTATTCCTTTTGAAACTGGTGAAACATCTTGATTTGTTTCTAAATAATTTAAAATTTAACGATTTTATATGAAAATTGGCACATCATGTGTTAACTAATAACAGTGTTTGCATGTGGAGCAACGAAATTTACATGACTTAATTCCAATTGGAGAGTGAATCAATCTTTACGAGTTGAGTTGTTCTACATTATCGAAACGAAATCGAGTCGGAAAACATCAAGATTTCAGATATCGATCCGTAATGAATCGCACGAACGCGGAGCAGCATATTAAATCAATTTATATAATTGTTCGGAAATACGATTGGTCCTGTATCCAGCTAATAAAATAACGAGCATCCTTCCGATAAAGCATTGAAATTAATGACCGTGTTCCGTAAGAGCTTGGTGGATGATCAGTGGAAGTGGAGGTGGAGGTGGAGGGAAACGATCCGAGGGGGGTTTATTTATAATGAAATCAATACCTAAACGCCGAACCCTAATAATATCTAAACCCGGATTTACAATCTACCAGCAGCTATCTGTGTCAATTAATCAAAGCTAATTATTATGTTAAATACATGGAATTTAACTGCACATACATACACATTGGTTTAGTAAACGTGTTTACATGTTTGCTATATTTGCACCCAGATTTGTAATATTATTAGTATATCAGTAAATAATCAAACTAATACTAACATTGTATAGTAAATACAGCAATATCTCGCATAGTCTAAATTCGATCAGTCCGGATTTAACTTTTTTTATTTTGCCTCTTTTGTGCTGTTATTCATGTAATTAAACTAATTATAATATTATATAGTCTATACAATAATATCTCGCATAGTCCGGCTTCGATTAGTCCGGTGATAATAAATACAAAAACTTCGTACATACAATTGTTATTTGGTCTATTTCTGTGCTGTTCATCTAGTATCTAACTAATAATAAAATTATATAGTAAATACAGCAATATCTCGCATAGTACGCTTTCGATCAGTACGGATTCAGTATGGTCCGGCAAAAGTAATTCTAAAATCGTAATACATAACATTATTATTTTGTCTCTTTTTGTACTGTTTATATGTTAGCAAAATAATAAAACTAATAATAATATTGTATGGTAAATACAGCAATGTCTCGCATAGTCCGGCTTCGATTAGTCTGTATTCAGTATAATCCGGTGATAATAATTATAGAAACTTTTTGTACATAAATTTTTTATTTCGTCTCTTTCCCCGCTATTTATCTATTTACAAAATTATGAAACTAATAATAATGTTATATGGTAAATACTGCAATATCTCACATAATCCGGTTTCGATCAGTCCGGATTCAGTAAAGTAATTCAAAAAGATTAACACGTAAAATTATTGTTTTTTATCTTTTTGTACGGTTTATCTATTTACAAAATTATTAAACTAATAGTAATATTATATGGTAAATACAGGAATATCTCTCATAGTCCGGTTTCGATAAGTCCGGTTTCAGTATAGTTCGATAAAAATAATTTTAAAAACTTAATATATAAAATTATTATTTTGTCTCTTATTGTACGGTTTATCTATTCACAAAATTATGAAACTAATAATAATATTACATGGTAAATACTTCAATATCTTGCATAGTCCGGTT
>JAFMTC010000100.1:1801845-1887401 GCA_018845635.1 Nicrophorus orbicollis | reverse complement strand
ATTGTACGGTTTATCTATTTACAAAATTATGAAACTAATAATAATATTATATGATAAATACAGCAATATCTCGCATAGTCCGGTTTCGATCAAAACAAAAAACTTTCATACCTAAATTAATTACGTAAAACACACATAACATAACATAACAAGTCATTAATTTGCACATATTCTATGAAATCAAATCAAATAAGAAAATAAAGTTAATCAAAGATTTGTTTGAAGTTAAATTACTTTATAAATATTACTTTCAAATATTATTTTTTTGTGTATACAAGTTCCTTGGAAATTATTTTCTTGTTACGTTTGTTCTTTATCGCATGTAAAGTAATTGAGTTTATTTTTTACGTGAAATTGAAATTTTGTTTAATATGAAATGTGTAAACTAAAAGGGAAAAAAATTGCATGTCGTTACGACATAAAAATTGTTACATATTTTTATTTAGATGGAAAAAATGGTATGTTTTTCAATTAAAATAAAATGAAAAAAATGTTACATAATGGGTATTGAAATTAAATATGATGACAATGTTCGTTTTTGAACTCCATGTTAAAATTGAACCTAAACTAACAGTTGGAAACTAAATTTTAAAGTCATCACTTTTAGGTTACTTTAGAAGCAACTAAGCTAAAATTGACTAAAATTCTTCAGAATAAACAACGCTATAGAATTATGAAAACCATAATTACTTTAAATAATTTTATCGAAATTCTTACGAAAATCTTAAATTTGTGCTTTATTCTTTAAAGTGTTTGAAAAAAAATAATGAAATTGTATGATATTTACAAAATATCATAGGGAAATGAATATTTTTAGTGAAGTGCTTTAACAGCTTGTTCATAACAAATTACGCAATATTGCTGTTATTAAAAAAGAGTACAACAAACATCGCTTTTATTATACCGTTTATTGCTTTATGCCGACAATGAGATCCAATAAACAACCTGCAACAAAACAGAACAGAACAAAAAATGTATCTAATTAAGCGGAGCAAATGAACACGAAGCAAATAAACAGATTTGCAATTTTCTTTTTCGTCCTGGAAAATGTTATGGAAAAAAATGGTGGTCCTTTATTGCCGAATGAAATGTGTGCGCTCGAATTCATCCTCGCATTTTATTACTTCCTTTTTTCCTGTTGGTATTCATGGTCGAATTTATGTACTTGTTATCCTTTTTGCCTATGCATAATAATATATGTTTTCAGTTTTTGTTCGGAAAGTTGTTCAAACCGGAAGCGAATTCCCTTTCTGTTATATGCTGTGTGTGTGTGTGTGTGGAACACATTTGCATTGATTTTCACTCTGCACGACATTTCGTGGCGAAAGCGAAAAGAAAAACTAGTAGTAGAAGTACACAGAAACGTACACACACAGGACGGATGGTAAACAAATAAATCGTAGTAAAATCAATATACACACTCGAACGACGATCCAAAGGTACTTTTGTCGCTATTCCTTTGATCCGAAATTGCGGAACGTTCGAATCTATTTTTAGACGTTAATTTATTTATTTATTTTTATTACGGCTGTAATTGCTTGTTTCTCGGAACGCGCAGGAAATTGCATTAACTAATTATGCTATAGGTTTATTATTCAATGATTTATGAACGTGGTATAAGAAAAAACGTGTTCTGAAATGTGATAAAGTGAGAAATTAACCTAGAAAAAAAACAAGTATTGAGATTCTAATATTAGATTTTTAATTGACTTAAAAAAAATAATTACATTGCATAATGAATTTACATATCAATTTCATATTATTTTTGTAAAAAGATATATATTTTTACAAAAATAATTTAAAATTTTTATGTTAGATTGTTAATTCTACATTTATTGAACGAAAAGACTATCAACCTAGGTCTTTCTGCTATTTTTTTACTGATTGCTATTTGTTACTTTTTTGCGTTTTTATTGAGATTTGTTATATTTTTGTTAACTTTAAACTAATTACGTAATATATCGCACAGAATATAGAAACAAATATTGGAATGCTATTACACCCATACCTCGTTTTACGGCCTAGATACGTTCCACGAATCTTGGCCGCAAAGCGAAAAGCCGTATAAGGAATCAATTATTGCGCTTGCGCAAGATTGGCAACATGTAGATATATCGACATGGAAAAAAGTTTTTTTTTGCCGTTATAGCGAAACATTTTAGGCCGTAAATCGAAAACGTGCCTTAAATGAAGAGGGCCGTTATAGCGAAATACCGTATAAAGAGTGGTCGTATAGCGAGGTATGGGTGTATTAGATTTAATTGACTTTAATGAATCAAATGGGGCTAAAATAATTACATTAATGAAGGTAATTTATTTAATGGAATGTTATCAATAATTATCTTATCTAACAAAAAATCTTATTTGTAATTTTTTAAAACTAATAAATTTAAAATCATATAGGTTTTGAATATTTATAACTAGAATTTGAATAAACTTTAATTAATTAGGTTTTATTTTTTGTTATAAACGCAAATTTTCAAATAATGAATTTATAAGTCATATAGAATTGTATTTCTAAAGTACTTACTTGTAAAATAACGTTTCAAGTACATTTAATTATAACAATAATTGTAACATAGCGTGTAGCTTCTTGGAAGAAATGGTGGATGCGCCGGGAACATGTGGTTGAAAATGACGGAAAACATTATAATTTAGTTTATTTTATGAATGATTTGTTTTGTTTATTTTATATCATTAATGGAAGAGAGTAATACAATTCATAATTTAGTCATGTAAAATACCGTAAATTTCAACGATTCAATAAATACTGAAAATTTCAATTACTCTAAAATTACAGTTAAAAATATAATTACAACAATCAAAACAATACTACAATACAATAATAAAAAGTTCAAAACTACATTAAATTTCAAACATTTAAAAAAATAATATAAATTTAAAATACTCGAAAATTAGAATAAATTTAAAAAGTTCAGAAAATACAGTAAATTTCAAATATTCAAATGATTCCATAAATTTCAATTACTTATAAATTACAGTTAAATTATAAACAATAAAAAAGATTTAGGTCGATAGCCTTTTAATCACATTTGTGAATAATAAATTTTATTATTATTTACAAATTTTCTAAAAATATAAATTTAATTCTTTCATAAAATAGCATTAATTTCCAATATTGAAAACTTAAAATAATAAGGTAAATGTATAAAACGTTCAAATTATTTTTCTCATTTCTAATTGGCATATATAATAATAAATAATAATTAATTTATTTCATTATTTATTAAGCTTTTTTATACCCAAAGAGTGAAATGTAATTAGTACGCTATTTTTTCTTACGGAAATAATGTTATAAATGTATAAAATAACGTTATGAACATGAATTTATTAAAATATAATTATTCCACATTTTCTTTTCTTTTTTCTTGAATAAATGTTGAAGGAAAAATAATAATTCATCTTGCGAAAACTCCTCTTTGATGAAATATGAGAGCCTTCAAACACGTTATTATTTCTGTTTTCAGACAGTATATACATTTTTTTCTCGCGTTACGCAACTCATCCCGTTCATCGATTGTGGACCGTTTTTGCGAAAATTCGAAACGCCGACGAACTTTCCTCTTTAAACTTTTGATTGGATCGAGCAGAAGAGGGATAATGTTTATTAATCTCTTCGCATCTCCCCCAATGTGGACCTTAAAAAAGGGCTTTCGCATTTTTTTCTTCTTCAACATAAATAAATTAGAATATCCGAAACTCAAGTTTTTTTCTTCATACAATTTTTCTGCGCTTCTTTTGTGTGGGTTTAACGTTAAAAAATAATATTCGTGGAATGTAATTTATTATCCACGAAAGACGGCAGTTTTCAATAAAGAAACACCAAGCGAATATTTGGTATATTAAATAAGAATTCTTGAGAGATTTCTTTTTTCGTGCTTTTTTTTATCATTATTTTCGGGTGTATTGTGATTAGGGTCGTACATCTTCTGGCGTCGATACGTGCATTGTCAAGTCGGCCGGAGAAGAGTCCTCGGTGTTACGTCGACTAATCAGAAATCCGAATCACACACACTTGTCCCATTTTCGCCGCGAATCCCTTTAATCCCAATCGATGGCTCGCACGTCATTAAAACGATTGAAAACACCCTTTTGTTAAGGGCTGCCACAATACTGGGAATCTATTTAGCTACTTTCCAAACACCGCCAATCAAATGTATGGATTTCATTCAATCGATACTTTTCAATTTCTGCCGAGTTTGCACTTTCAATTTTAATCATTAGTTAAACGTCTAATTGACAGTTCTACATAAATCACCGTGTAAACACAGTTACTTGTCAACTTAATTTAATGGAAACTTTGCTGCAATTTTTGCCAAGTTTGTAATTTATATCATTACTTAAACGTGTAATTGATAATTAGCTATAAATCTCCATAGTAACACAATTACTTAACAAATTATTGGTTCAAACTTAAACGAACAATCTTATATTTTACATCTTCGATATTAATTACCAATTAGATCAAATTCTCCATAGCAACGAATTTCAATAATTTACGTAATGCACAATGCAATAAAACAGAAAATATCATTTTAATTTTATTATGTTTACTGACTTATGTCTTTAAAGGAAACATGTCTTCTGTTTATTCAGGAGTATGTGTATTTTGTCCCTGTTCTGATTTTTCGACGTTCTTTTTTCTATTTTCAGTTTTGAGTTTTCAGGGAACTTAATATATTTCCAGAGATTTTCTTACATGAATATATTTTCTTTAAGAAATGCATTTTCTTAGTGGTGGATGCGCCGGGTTATCAAACTTAAATTGAATATAGTAATTGAATATCATTATTTAATTATCAAAATTTATTTATAAACATGTTTTTCGTTTGATATTGATTATTTACTGTAGTTTCATCCTGTTCTTGAAATTCCAATTTCCATCTACAATTTTCAAGGTAAAGTTTTCTGTTGCATCGACCGTTTTGATCTTTTCCGTTTTTCTTTTTCTCTTGCTACCTATAAAACTTCCACGAAGTGCATGATTTATTCGTTCCCTCTCTCCGGGGAGCCTTTATTTCTGGATGTCCCGACCATCCTATCTTCTACGGCCGTTTTACAAATAATACAATAAAGAGATGAAAAATTTTTCTCCATTAAAAAGTTTAAAAAAAGCAGAAACAAACCATAAATTTCAAAGAAACACACAAACAAATTTATTGCATCTTGAATACGTATTCCATGTTTTACATTTCATTATATTTATATTAACTTTAATGAAAATCAAAATTTATATATAATAATTCATTATTTCTTGCTTCTTAAGAATACTTGTTTTTGTAAATGAAATTTAATAAGTTTTATTATGAGAATACACTTACACACAATGTAATACAAATCTTTTATTTTCATAACGTTTACTGAAAAAAACAGTAAATTAATTACTTATTCGGCTTTTTACAAATAATTGCAGTTTCATTTATAACAAAATTAGTAGTTTCTTACAATCTGATAATTTACATAAACACAACTATTAATTAAAGATGAAACAAGTAATTAAAATTTCTTTCCTGATATTTTCATACGTTGTACTACATTAGTTTAGATTATAGTTTTCTTAAAAAAATAAGACGTTTTTCCAGTTTAACAAAATTAGGAGTTTATTTCCAATACGACAATTTACGAAAAATCTATAATTAAATATATAAGTTATGAACGTTTCATTTATGATATTTTTTAAATAGGAGTTTTATAAAATCCGACAATCCATTTTATAACAGTTTGTTAAGTTATAATTAAGTCGTAATAAGTAATATTAAGCATATCCCTTAATTATTTTAAGTTTCTAATTTAATATTCACAATATTCGATTGAATTATTTGTGTTTTTTAGTAAAGCATCTTAATTGAAATAAAAAAATCTTTGGTTTTATATAATGTTAAATTATAAATTAGTTTATTCATTAGTAAGATAAATCAACGTCCGTGTAAATGAAAAAAAAAGTAATAAAATAAAATGTAATAATTCCGTGACACAGAAAAAATAATGGAGGGGAAAGTAAAGAAAGAGGCAAACATTATTTATTACGTGCGGTCTAAGAAGGGAAATTCTATTCATGGTTGGTAAGTGAGCGTTTCTTTTCAGAGATTCAAATAGATTGCTCCCATTTTTCACTCGGCGAAGGGAACCGTCTCCAGGTGGAAAAGTTGTTGAAACGGACTTATCCGAATCATCCGTCTCCGTCGAAAAACTCTCTCACCCCTTTTCCACACACCTCCAACCCCTTTTCTTGTCTAAGTGTGTTTGTACGGTTTTTTTTCATCATCTTGTTATTCGAATATTTCTTTTATCCGCCGACACATCAGCAAAAACCGGAAGTTGTTAAGTGAGTTTTTCCAGGACGAAAATGTAACAAAAATCAATTTCCCTCTTCCCGATTTACGCTTTGATGAAACTAAATGGAAAACGTAATTAGCCAAACCAATTACGTTTACGGCGAATTAAAATGAGTGTACAACACAAAAAAAAACACGGCCGAGCAATATACGTATACCGTCCTAATTGAGTTCATTCTGCTTCGCAGCAAATGAATATTGATGGGACGGCGCCTCGCACAAGGTTCCGGTTCTCCGTGCGACCTTTATCATCTCTCTATACAATATATAAAAGGGATCGCACACCCTAAACCAATTTAGGTAGTGATGTGTATCCTCCTTTTTGCGTAAATCCGTCGTCGTATTTATAGAACGGCCAACATTTATCAAAGAAATCATTATTCACGTGTCAAACGAGGAATGACCTATATTTGCATGAGAATCTCTTTAAATGCATCGTTTGCCTGAAGGGAATGGAAAGGTAATTTCTATTTTAAGAAGTACACGAACGCACGAACATCCATTCCATTCTCATTTCGTTCTCGTCGATCATTTAATTATTCATCGGTGTTTCGTTTCGCGCATTTGCATCTATTTCTCGCTGCTTTTTACTTATACTTTCCGTTATTTTTTTCCCTCTTCCTTAATGTGTTTTTGTAACTAAAGTCAAGTGTTGCGCTTGCAGCTAAATTAAAAAGTAAATTGCTTTTCTCGTGTCTTCCGGCTTGCAACTGCGACTTGCAACAACTCGGTTTCATAATAACAAACAATAGGTATTGTTTGATGAAAAGGCGAGAAAAGTTTCCGCTTAATGTTTAATGGAAATATGCGGACATCTGAACTATTTCTGCATTTTCTAAGAATGTTGATGGAAAATTGCACAACTAAGAAATTGCTGTCTAAGAAATGCGGGGGAAATATCTGAAAGGAAATAAAAGATGGCGATGCGAGAGTGTGTCACGCCTGTCAAATGACTTATGTGACGTTTTCATTTCGCTTTCAAATAAACATAGAAAAAAGTGCTTTTATTATGAAACATAACAAAGATCAGATATTATTTTTTTGAAAAATCAACAATAAAATAATTCCATTACATTTAAGTACACAAAAACAACTATTTATAGTGTACTAAATCTTTATTTATTTTCACTGCATTATTGATCAAAAATTGAAAAAACTAAGCAAATTCAGCAAATTTGAACAACTTTTCTGAAATATTTTTTGTTATAAATTATTGTTCATGAATTACTTGCTTAGTGCGGATAACATGTTTCGTTAATATACCGGACTATTTGAAACAAGACTAATCAAGAAACTAAATAGATACGAATTAATTAAAAATATTTTAAAAATAAATCGTTTGAAAATGTACTAAATATTGATTACTTACTTATACTTACTTATTATTAATAATTGATAAAAAAAATGTGAAATAAAATTCAGCAAATTTGAACAATTTTTCAGTAATATTCATATATATTTAAGTATTTTTTTGTACAAGAAATCGGTTCCGTTGATAATCCGGACTGTTTGAAACCGATCTAATTGCAGATCTAATTCCATACAGCACAAAAACAGAATTGAAAAAGGGTTTAAATCAACCATTTAGTTATATATAAATAATTACATTTACTAATTAAATTAGTTTAAATTAGTGAAATTTTCAAAACATACTATTGTGAACCCGAAATGATCGAAGCCGTACTATACGAGGTATTGCTGTATAATGAAACAATAACAATCTCAAATAAAATGTTGGATATTACTCGTTTTTTTGTTATAAAAACTATTTCATTAAATTATACATTTTGATGATTACTTTTATAATAATTTAAGGCCTTAATTCAGCATTGCAAATAATCTTCTTCGTGAATTTCTTTGAGATTTAAACATATTTCATTTTAAATGTCTTCTGTAAACGTGTTTTCTGTTATCCTTCATAGTTGAATACAAAGTACAAGGTTTATTGTTAATGATGAACAATTTATGATAATTGATATCAATTCTCATGCAGAAACTTGTAATTTAGTTCATTTATTAAACAAAGTTTAATGTATTGTATTTCCGCATTAAAGGGGTATAGACCGCAATTTTTCGCCTATAGTTAGTTCATTTAATTTACATAAAATATACTGAAAGGCAATATTATAATAGCCTTCAATCAAAAGCCTTTTAGAATTGTATTATTTTTTTGTTGTATAAATTTTACTTTGCTGTATTAATATTACCACTTACTACCTCATAAAGTGTTGCTGTATTATTCTGAGAGACAAAAAAAGAGGTGCTGAAAGCAAAAACCACTTTCAGCGTTTTCAGCGGTTCAAAATGAAACGAAACTCTCGCAAAAAAATAAAATAAAAGTTACTGAAAAGTGCGCGCGCTTAATTTGTTAAGCGAATCGATTCGTGGCCGACTTCCGCCCCGATCGGAAAATGTCTTCTATTTTTTGCGTTAAAAACGGCACGTCGTATCCGACGTAATTTAATTTGCTTCTTCTGTACCAGGAATTCAACGTCACACAAATCATTGGAAAAAGGGGGGAACGGGGAACGGTTTCCATTGATTTGGCTTCGGTTCAATTTAACCTTCGTTTTTCTTTTCTCCTTTGATTTTTCATCTTCTCTCTCGAATGCAGCAGCAATTTTAATTCGTTTATTTCGACTCGTTGCATAAACCAGACCAGTTACGAAACCCATCTTGAACAACGTTTCACAATTGCCAATGTCTGTTTGTTTCTTCTCTTTTCTACGGTAAATCTTCGTGAATTTACTTATAAGTGTTGTATAAATAAACGTGCTCCAAAGTACATTGCTTAGGAGTTAATAACAACATTTGTAAGGAGGTTTAAAATGTTACAAGTCTGCATCAATCGAGTCTCGTTTTAGCTATTAATTCGTTTAAAAATATATATTCGTGATAAGTTTAGTTCAACATCTTTATTGGTCTTCTTGCCTTGTTTATTATTAATTTAATGTACTTTCCAAATAACTCGTGACTTGTCATATATTACATATTATTCTGAAGCCTTTTTTAATTTAAAATATTTTAAAAAGAAATCGTTTGAAAATGTACTAAATCTTGATTACTTAGTTGTACTTACTTATTATTAATAATTGACCAAAAATTGTGAAACCAAATTTAACAAATTTTAACAACTTTTCAGTAATATTTGTATATGTTTAAGCATTTTTTAAAATCATTTTACAAGAAATCGGTTCCGTTAATAATCCGGACTGTATGAAACCGATCTAATTGCAGATCTGATTCCATACAGGAGTTAATAACAACATTTGTCAGATGGTTTAAAATTTTATCGAGTCTCGTTTTAGCTATTAATTCGTTTAAAAATATATATTCGTGATGAAATTAGTTGATATTATTTTTTTTTCAACATCTTTATTGGGCCAAAGGGCTAACCGACGTCTTCTTGCCTTATTTACTATTAATTTAATGTACTTTCCAAATAACTTGGGACTTGCCATGTATTACATATTATTCTGAAGCCTTCTTAGAACTATTAAATGCAGTATTTATGCATATTTGATTCTGTTTCATTTAATATTCATTTAGTTATTTTCTAAATTTCACTAAACAATTTAAAGAAAATGTATAATGAAAAAACATAATTTTTATAAAAAATATCAAAACAGAAATTAACAAAATTGAGATTTTTTGTAAAAAATAAAGTGTTTTAATAAAGATTTTTTCAAATTATTGTCTATTTGAACTTTATGAATAAGTAGCTTATTTTCAGAAAAATAATAACAAAGATTACATTAAAAAACATTAATGAGCAAAGTTATTAAACAGAAAACTTTAAATGTGATTGAAATTATTGTGAATATGATTACAACAAATCCTGTATTGTTTTCCTAATTCACTTAGTTAAGGTACTCTAAATATCATTCGGTTACCATAACAACCATTATGTCAAAACAAAAAATAACGACAAGATAAATTTACGATGAAAGATAACTAACTATAAATTGAAATCGAGCGTTGCTATGTAATTTGATATGAAATAATTGAATGGGAATATATGAAGGTATATTTCCTAAAGTTCAGAGTGTCATGATTGGAAATACCGTAACGATCAATGAAATGGAAGATAAATCGAGAAAATATTGATGTGGAAAAAGAGCGGAGAAATAACGGCAGGTTGTTATGTTCGTATTTTGCGTTGGACGTTGTAAATCTCACGCTATTTATTTATTTCAGACACGTTAAATTCGCTTCATTAACTATTAACAACCATTACTTTTTACCGTAGAAGAAAAAACATTTAATATATGCTGAGAAATGTTATGTAATTTAAAGTTATAAACAAATATGATGATCAACTTAATACGTTGACGGACATTTGCGTCTATAGCCGTCAAAGCTAAGTTCACTATGTGGCATGACGGCAATAACCGTCAAAACGAAATGGTATGGATGTGGTTATGAAACATATAGTGTCAATTTTCGAACTTCACTACTGTTCGTCACCTATTCATTAAATTTAGAGTTACTGTTGTTGTGTAACTATGGTAACAACATTATGTTGAGTACAAATGTTTAAATTTAAAAAAGTGACTATAGAAACAACAATTGTTAATAAATGAAATTTGATGATAAACTTTAATTGAATGTTCTGTAACTATGGAAATAAAAATATTTGAAGTTATTTTGATTTGAAGCACTATTTTTGAAAATATAACAATATTATTTTAGAAAAATGAATGTAAAGAAGACCCACAGTATTATTTTCATAATGCTGAAATATTACCTACATGTGAATCAAGCAGTAAATAACTTTACATATTGTAACATTAACATTATATACTTTATAAAATACTTGTCAAGTAATTGCTTTTTCGCAATGAGTATTACTTGGCAACTTACTTGACAAAACATAAAAAAAATAATGTCTAAAAATGAATGCAAAGACCCACAGTATTATTTTCATAATGCTGAAGTATTACCTACATGTGACTCAAGCAGTAAATAACTTTAAATATTGTAACATTAACATTATATATTTTATAAAATACTTACTTGTCAAGTAATTGCTCTTTCTCAATGAGTATTACTTGGCAACTTACTTGACAAGACATAAATAATGTAATGTATAAATGCAAAGACTCACAGTATTATTTTTATAATGCTGAAATATTAGCTACATGTGAATCAAGCAGTAAATAATTTTAAATATTGTAACATTAAAATTATATACTTTATAAAATACTTTCTTCTCAAGTAATTGCTCTTTCTCAATGAGTATTACTTGGCAACTTACTTGACAAGACATAAATAATGTAATTTATAAATGCAAAGACTCACAGTATTATTTTCATAATTCTGAAATATTAGCTACATGTGACTCAAGCAGTAAATAACTTTAAATATTGTAACATTAACGTTATATACTTTATAAAATACTTACTTGGCAAGTAATTGCTCTTTCGCAATGAGTATTACTTGGCAACTTACTTGACAAGACATAAATAATGTAATGTATAAATGCAAAGACTCACAGTATTATTTTCATAATGCTGAAATATTACCTAAATATGAATCAAGTAGTAAATAACTATAAATATTGTAAAGCTGAAATAAAACATAAAATAAATCAAGATTTCGTTGATGTAAAGAGCGAACGTAAATAAAGCCTTGTGCGTTGGACGTAGGTCAAACCCAATATACACATTCGTTTCATTTCAAATGCTCTTTTGTTGCCTTTTGGAATCGCCACGTTATTGCAACCATAAAAGGCTACACATTTTCCAACAGGATAATAAACGCCAGGAATCACGCAGAGAGAAGGCACTGCTACCGACGGCCTTCTGCAGATTTAACGCCCTTCCAAATATGCGTGCAACCTGATGGGACGACGTATAAACCATTTGTTACAACGTTCTGACAACCTGAACGATCCAATTTTTTCGTTTTTTTTTTTATTCGCAGCTGAAAATAACTGAGAAGGTTATTTATTGATCGCATCGTTCCAATCGTGTCTGGAAGATCAAATTCCTTTATTGAATATTTATTAATATATGACAATGAGGCAATATTTTAAAGCTATTTCACGTTTGACTACTGTATTGATACAAAATAAATTTTATGAAATTTTTGAAAAAATTAAGACAAAATAAAATCTCAGTTACTAGTTACACATATCGTTAATACAGAAACTTATCATACTTAAAATGTATAATTTAAACTGCATATTTAAGACCTGAAATCGTGATCAATCATACTGACAAATATGCCACAACGCATGTAATGCGAAACACTTAAAACGTAATTGAAAACTAATGTTGACTTTTTGTTCTGTTTTTCTTTTCTTCATGCAAAAACGAAGCGAAATGTGAATTCGTTACATCAAAGTCAGGGTAATAACATGCTAAATATTCAAAGCACATAAAGTGTTTAAACCTGTTTTTGTACGCTATTTGCAGCATTTATTATGTCACATTTCTCACGTTATTTTCGAGACGCTAATTATATAAATATTTTACTTCACGTATTTCCGAAATAAGTAAATGGAGTTTGGATGCTAATAAGTGTCGGCACAGGTGTCGTTTAATAATCTGCAAGATATTACCAGACTCGAAATTATATTCCCATTTGCATGCTAATGAATCGGTCCGGATATTTTACATGTTAATCCCCATTCATTTCGGTGCTAAATTTAGAAACGCGATTTACGGCTCGGCTAATGCGTTTTGCATTACATCATCAGCTTGAAGGAAATTACTATAAGAAAACAAAATAATTATAATGGAGTTTTATTCCCGTAATAAATTAGTTTGTTATTTTTGGAAATTGTGAACCGATGTCTTTACATTCTAATTATGTTAAGTACAAATTTATATAATTAATCTATTTTTTTTGTATACATTTTGGAGGATTCCTCACAGTTTTTATTCCTAGATAAATGACAATGCGAATTGAAATTGATGAAACAATTGAATATTTGATAAGTAATCAAAATTAAAATATGTGCGTTTTATTATAAAAATTATAGAAAAAAATATATAAAATATCCTAATAATTGAGATTTATAGTTAAAAACGGCTCTTTTGTTATAAATTTAACAAAACTTATGTTGTTGAAATACACCCGTATTTCGCTATACGGCCGCTCTTTATACGGCATTTCGCTATAACGGCCATCTTCAATTAAGGCACGTTTGCGATTTACGGCCTAAAATGTTTCGCTATAACGGCAAAAATATCTACATGTTGCCAATCTTGCGCAAGCGCAATAGTTGATTCTGTATACGGCTTTTCGCTTTGCGGCCCAGTTTCGTATCTAGGCCGTAAAGCGAGGTAAGGGTGTCAAATACAAGTAAAGTTTGAATATAAGCACTTGTTACGTATTTTAAGTAAATGGAAGTAATTATCCGAGTTCCAAATTAACTTAATTATTTGACATGTTACTTGTTTGGAAAATGTGGCAATTTACAAGTAAAAAAAGAGCATGGTGTTGATGAATTACTTTTCAAATACGCATTGAATTTGAATGACAAAACATGTAAATGATATATAAAATAACATTATATACTTTATAAAATACTTACTTGTCAAGTGATTGCTCTTTTGCAATGAGTATTACTTGGCAAGTTACTTGACAAAACATTAATAATGTATGTAAAACTTATTTAATAACATAAGGCAATTTATAAAGTATTTACTTGTCGCAAGTACTCGACAAGTAAATACTATATATAATTGTTAAGGAAATTATAGTGACAAGCTATTGGGTGAGACGTTATGCAATTTATGTTTAAATGGAAAAGAATTCAATAAAAAAACAGACCAGACATAGAAAGAATGTATGCAGTTTTTTCTTGGGAGTTCCTCGTCGCATTTATGTGGAATACATTACTTTTTTGTCTCATCGTCTAGAACCGAGACGGAATTTCCTACACAACTTTTTTATTACATTTTACTACGTTTCATTCATGTATTGAACGTATTTCCAAGAAACGTCTGCGTTTTTCTCACCGCATTCCTTTGCACTCCCCGAACAAAGTTTTTTTTTGTCAAATTTATTTTAAATCAATGAAGAGATTTATTTTAATACACATTTTTTTAAAATAAGTTTATATAAAATGTACAGTTATTTAATTATTTCAATACAATAATAACTAATACAAGTTTTTGATTAAAATGTAATTATGTAATTTATCGGAATTGTAATTTTTATTAAAAAAAACTTAATCTAATTAAACAATTTAAAAAAATATAATAACTTAGAGAATGAAATATTCTATTATAATATTTCCTAAGTCAAGTACTTGTCCAAGTTGTCATTTAATTATTTACAATTTACATAAATATTTACGAAGATTGATAGAAAAATGTGAAATAAAATGTAATATATTATTATGATTCATAAATAATTATGATCAATACTATAAAAATTTTATGTATTTCTATATGGAAAGCAATTTGTTTGTTTTTTTGAATGTAAAAATGAACTATGTTCATGATATATTAATAATTTTGAATGATGATATAAAAATGTGATGTAATGTGAGCATTTCTACGTGATTAGTTTAAGTAATTTCAAAAAAACTATAACATTTATATTATATGTTTAATACTGAATAGAATGCAACTTGAGTGTTTTTGACTTATAAATAAAGCACGTTCTTGCTATTGAAGGTGTTGAATGTTATGTAAAATTTCATTATGATTGTACTAAGTAATTTTTGAAAAAATGTAACATTTGTGTTACGATTTATGCGTTTAACATTTAACAATGGACTTGATTGTTTTTGAGTGATGCGATAATGTTGATGACGGGGATTTGCACGTCGCTGTTGAGCTTAATGATGTATGAGCAATAATGATGAGGGTAAAATGTTATGAAAATGTGATGCGAAACGAGGAACGTATCATTAAGCTAATTGCTAATTACGCGTGTGCTGATTAATCCAGCGGACGAATTTGGCCACTTTGGTGAAAACTCCTGGATGTCCTCTCGATGCGCACGGCTTTATTGACCAGGACACGATTCCCACTTGCACGTCGTTTGCATAAAGCGGTCCGCCCGAATCGCCCTGCAAATCACACAAATGATTCCTGTTATTGCCCAAGAAGACACAATGCAATTCCCTATGGAAGCAATAAATTACACGAAAGCTAATCTTTACCTTTACCCAAAACTCCAATATAATTGCATTGTAAATGATAATATTATTAGATCAAAATTAGGTACAAAGGGCTATCGACCGAGATGTTTATGCACTTAGAATCTCAATCAAAATATTTTTTAATTAAATTTCATTCATTTTTCTATCTTTACCCTTACCCAATAATTGCATTGAGAATTTACGAAAAAAAGTGTAATAATTAGAATCTTATTATTGAAATATTATTGGTCAAAATTAGACCAACCGAGATGTTTCTGCATTTAGAATCTTAATACAAATATTTTTTAATTAAATTTCATTAATTTTTCTATCAGAATTCCATTAATTTACAGAAAAATATATCAATAAATAAAAAATTAAGTATTCCACTTGTTTGTGTGAATTAGGGGAGAAAAATCATTATTTATTGATGCAAACTATAAAAATAACTAAGAATTATATAACTTTTTTTAAATTAATCTTTTTTTATTATTATATAAAAAAAATGTTGTATTTTACTGAGTTTCTGTACAAAAATATTTCAAAAAGGTAATAAAATTATAAATGCATTAAAATGTGAAATTAGTAACTGTAACAGTGGCAGTAGTCTCTTGATATTCAAGTATTCGCTTTTATACTTCAGCAGTGAAGAGTGAGAGAGATGGGATTTGGAGAGTCGGGTGTAATTTCTTTAGTGCGCTTTAAACTAATGAAGTCTCCGGCAATTACATGGTACCCTCTCTCACCACATTCGACTCCATTTGAAACTTAAACAAGTTTAATTCGTTGATTACATCCCCCTCCCCCTCCCCCACACGAAAAGGGCTGAGAGTGCATGAAATACTACTGCAGAACTTATCGGCAATTTCAATCCGACGAATTAGCTCACACATACAATGTAAAGAGTTAGTAATTGCATTGAAAAAAATACTAGTGAATTTCGCTTTGGTTAGTGTTAACATTAATATAGCAAGATAAATATGCAAAGGGATGTGAACGTTGAGGTAAAAATAACATACACTGCATTGTCCTTTTCCTCCTCCATGGATTCCGCTGCACAAGTGATAAGCCCTATCCGCGTAGCAGCAATTCAGGTCCTCGCATTCATCATTCGAAAACACGACCAAATTAACTCTCTGCAAATACCGTTGAGCTCTGCCGCCGGACTGCAAAATTTATGCGGTTTTAGGTATTAGCAAATATTCGTATAAATAATTAAATTTTACATTGAACTGCTTCCAACGCACAACGTCAAAATCTATTACGTGTGCTACCTAATCAAATCCAGATTACTATTAAAGCAACGTGTACTAAACTATTACTATAAGAATTAAGTTTTAATACCGTCATTTATTATGTAAGTGCTAGATTATTAACGATGAGCTGTTTCCATCCTCGAAAACCAAATCCACTTACCTAATAAAACCAAATTATGCTTAAAGCATAGATTAATCCATATTATAACTATATGAAAATACATAAGTAAATATCAGATAAGTTCAACTATAAAATTAAAATCTAGATCTAGAGTTAAAGCAACTAATGTTTACAACGTGTACTAAGTATTATTAGACGAATTAAGTTAGAATAGCATCATTTATTATGCGAGATTATTAACACTGAACTGCTTCCATTCTCAAATACCAAATCCATTTTCTTAATAAAACCAAATTATATTTAAAGCGTAGAATAATAAAATACATAAATAAATACTATATAAGTTTTTTGATTCTTAATTCTGAAATCTGTATTAATGTATTAATACTGAAAATAGTATTAGAAGAAAAGTTCATAACTAGTTTTATTATATTATAAGTGAATGCTGGATTATTTACAGTTTTTGTGGAGATCACAAATCGTCTATTGAATTCTTCTTGAACTTCTGGAAAACTCGAGTTATTATATACCCGGTTTCGCTTTCCATTATGTCCATAACAACATGTGATGCTCCTAATCCCATCACATTCAACCTCGAAAGTTTCTTAACGCTTAGTTGAACTCGTCCTACAACTGGCAAAAGTCTCTCCCTTTCTTATAAGAAACTTCTCGAATTTCTCTCGTTTACTTGATACGACTCAAGAAAACAAAAATCCCAACACTTTTAATATATATTCACGTGATTTAGTTGTAGAAACAAACAAATTTCTTACAAAAATTAGAATTTCGAAATTATTTTGACTGCTTAAATATAATCAATATAAATTTGAATTTGGAAATTATTTTGACATCTGACATTTATAATTGAAATGTGTACTAAAACCTATTACAGAATCAGTTTTTTACAAGATTAATAACAATACGAATATTAATGTGGTTATATAAACATACAAGATTTGTCTCACATAAATTACAATTTCGAAATTATTTTGATTACAATAAATATATTTTTTTGTAAGGGTTTGGCTTGTAAATCATACATGAAAGTATATTGTATTCATTTGGATTTCTGCTAGCTAGTAACGTACATCCCGTATAATTTTTTGTATATGTAAATCTTAAATTTCCCGCCCAAAACTTGAATTTGAAACTGATTTTGACATCTGTCACTTATATTTAATATTTATTATATATAAAAATCCAATTTCGAACGTCAACAGAGATTAATAACATAATAATGTTCTCACGTCATACGTTAAATAAGACATAAATCAGGTGTAACAACCAATAGTGATTCAAAGATATTAATATGGAATTGATAGCTGCCAATGTACATATTTCTTCATTATATTCATACTATTATAACTCATAGTTAGATATAAATGTAAATGATACATATGATTCGTATGAAAATGTTTGTTTTGTTATACACCCATAGCTAGCTATGCGGCCGCTCTTTAAACGGCATTTCGCTATAACGGCCCTCTTCAATTACGTTTTCCATTTACGGCCTAAAATATTTCACTATAACTACAATCTATGTCCATATATCTACATATTGCCAATCTTGCGCAAGCGCAATAATTGATTCCTTATACGGCTTTTCGCTTTGCGGCCAAGTTTCGTTGTAAAGCGAGGTATATGTGTGTATATTATTTCAATTAAAAATTATTTGACTGTTTGCATTTCTTAAGAATAAAATAAAAACATGATTTAGCGGAATTGTTCTTTGCAGCACGTAGTAAGTACTTTTCTTCCCCGGAACAGGAAATTACTTCCAATTCCGGTTTACGTCTTCCACGAGTGCAACATTTTCAAGTGTATAAAATCACGAGCGTTTCTAACAGCAGCAAAAAAAATATATGTATGTCATCATGTTACATAAAAGAAAATATGGATGTTTTTTTTTATATTTCTGGTCTTTCCACAACCATAATCCATATAATATACAAAAGCAATCATTCAATAAATTAATTGAATAGAAAGTCATCTAAAATTAACATATAAATTAATCTGAAAATGACATTGACAATATAGATTTTTTCATATATTATACAAATGTAATAATTCAATCCTATCATGAATTTGTATAAACAATTACATTGACATGTGTCAATAATAATAGTCAATAATAACAAAATATTATCAATTATAAAGCATACTTAATTCAAATACTTCAAAATTGTTAATTTCTATTAAAAAAATATATATTTGTCTCTTGTATTTCCTTACAGCAAACTTCATATAGTAATTTTTACTGATGGAGCACAACATTGCAACCAATTACTTTTCTTAGCAAATTACATTAAAATTTCTTCGCTTTTTACATAATAAATTAAACACAATAAATTAATGAATGAATGAAGCTGACGTTAAGCAGATTGCAGTTGTCTTGGTATTATTATCGAAATGTCCATAGGAATTTGTCTGCTGTCTCAAACTTAAAGTTCGAGATATGTTGGACATGCTTGCTTTTGAATGGAACTATGTAATTCCTGTACTCCAATTTCGCTGGAAGAATGGAATCCGTGCCAGAAGAAGTATATTAAACTCGGCGAAATAAGTTTTAAAGTTCCTCTCATAATGCGAAAAGCTTGAGGCCACTTTATATCTTTATATAACAGTGTACAACTGCGCATTCCTGTACGAATCGACAACTGTTTGCATTATTTCATTCATTTGCAGAGAAAAAAATAGGTATTTAGAGCTGCCGGCGTTTTGCCACTGCTCCAGTTTCCACAACAAACTTTTTCGCATTTCGCGTTTCGCGAAACAAAGAGATCAAAGCAACGGTAGAAATAAAAGTAAAAGAACTAACAACAACAAACAACAAGAAGAAGAAACTGTATAATAATACCTTGTCGTATCCCCATCCTGCTAAAACGGATTCGGATTCGGGCTGCACTTCTTGAAAGGCCTTTGGTAGAACTGTGGGTTGTACATCATCGCTGAATTCTATAGCGTCTTCAAGCTGGAAACAATTACTTGCTTTATGCAAACTGTTGATGGCTATTTTGGATGGGAGCGGATGAAGATGATGGAAGACGGAAAATGGGGGCACAATAAAAGATCGCCGGATCCGGAAATCCTTTTCCATTCCGAGCCTTTGAGACGTTCACGTAATAAATAATGAGGATGGGGTAGAGAAATAAGACCGTTTGAGAGTGGCCTGCGGTTGGGTGACGACAGGAGATCCTCTCTGCTCGTGGCTTCTCGCTCCCTGATAAAACCAAAACCACCCTGTTTCACCCCGAAATTTCGTAATCCGTGAACATAATGAACATCCCCCGTGGATCTTTTATTTGCGCACAAAGCCTGCCCAAATTAAACGGATTTACTTCATCTCTTTTAATTCCCAGTTTCCATGTTATCTCCCATTACCACCCTCATCCTTTTTACTTGGGGAATATCCGTAAACCCGGACCCATCATCTTCCACCCGAAATTTACATAAATATGAATGACATCTTTCATTTTCACCTGAAATATTCTTACAAAGCACACTACTAAATTATTTTTTGACATCAATAAGAACATACCGAAATTGAATGTTTCAACGTTCATTTACATTGAATCTAATAAAGAACACTTAATTCTTATTATTCGCTTTGAGCACTAAAATAAGTATAAGAATGTATTATATTTCTTGACGTTTACTCTTATTTTATTATACGTTCTTTTGTTTCTAGTAAATACTTGATCGTGGAAGTTTGTTCTGTACGGTTTCCTTCTCCGAGGAAGGAAATTCATTGCAATTCCGGTTACAACAACATTTCCGACGATACGCTTTCCAAATGTTTGTTGTGACTTCAGGCATAAAATTGAGATTTTCATCAAAAACCAGCTCCACTGAAATATTTCCAGCAATATTCGATACATTTTGTCTTGTATATTAATTAATTATTTTCTTATTTTGTTGAATAAGAAAGAATTGAATTAAAATGATCAAATTTTAATCAATATAATTCATTAAAGTATTATAAAAGAGTATTACTAATGGAATTTAATAAACTTAATAAATTACAAATTATTTGCGATTTCTTAAATTAGAAATGAATAACATATTTCAAGAACTCAATTTTAATATTTTCTTATTTTGTTGAATAAGAAAGAATTAAATTGAAATGATGAAATTTTAATCAATATAATTCATTAAAGTATTATAAAAGAATATTACTAATGGAATTGAAAAACTTAATAAATTACAAATTATTTGCGATTTCTTAAATTAGAAATGAATAACATATTTCAAAAACTCAATTTTATTTTAATATTTTAAGAAATAATTGCAAAATAATTAAATTTTTGATGAAATTGATAGATTTTGTATTCATGTGTGTATTCATTTCAATGTTACGCAATTTGAGAATAAGAAAAGAAATAAACAATGGCTATTGAAGTTGCGTGAATGCACTTCCCGATTTCTGAATTACAGTTATGTAAATCGTTTGCAATGTATTAAAAAAATATGATCGTTACGTGATTGATATTTAATAGAATCTCTGATGAAGTAAGTCATCGTTGTACGTGAGACGTTAATGCGCTTATGTAATTAACCTGAGAATACAGGTATTGATTGGGACTTCCTGATCAATACATCAACGATAATTACTCACTTTGAGGATTGCGATGTCGTTCTTGTGTCCATTGTAAGGATCGTAGTCCTCGTGCACGATAATGTCCTCCACGTCGATAATGTTCTTGATGGTGCCGAGCCAGATGGTGCCGTATTGGATGGTGAATCCCGAAGGTGGTCTAAAATTTATATTACGAAATCCGAACGGTTTCCACCGAAAATACACTTACTTCCTGTAAACGCAATGCGCCGCAGTCAGGATGTGCTTCTCGTCGAGGATTGAACCGGCGCAAATATGTCTTCCTCTCCTCTGCAGACTCACCTATCGTTTCGGCGAAAAAAAAAACAGCCGAATAAATGTAATTACGTTTTCGCTTCATTCCACTTTCCTCCGCCAATTCCATTCTACTTACGATGTAAGGGAATTCCCCTTTATGCGCGTCGCTGCCGTTAACAATTCGCTCCTGCAGGGACGCAGGAATTTTGGTGATGTGGAATAGTATAAATCCTGCACATAGGAGCACATTCCGAATCATCATTGCGCTCAACAAACACTGACAATAAGAATGAACTGAACTTGTTCTTCGATATTTTGCGAACAATAAATGTGACACGTAAATCGAGACGGTGTTTATGGACCGGAGAGAAACAAGATCAATACGGATGTTTGACAATGGAACGCGGCTCCCGTTTGAATACGGATCACTTTCACTCCTCTTCCATTTATATATCGGCTTTAATCAATGTTATCACGCCTATCCCCGAAATTCACATCCAATCAACGTTCTTGTAATTACTTATTAGTAAAATTCAACATCAATAAGAAAGAAAATTTTGTTAACATTGCATATAAGTATTGACATTACACCCATACCTCGCTTTACGGCCTAGATACGTTCCACGAAACTTGGCCGCAAAGCGAAAAGCCGTATAAGGAATCAATTATTGCGCTTGCGCAATATTGGCAACATGTAGATATATCGACATCGAAAAAAAGGTGTTTTTGGCCGTTATAGCGAAACATTTTAGGCCGTAAATCGAAAACGTGCCTTAATTGAAATGAAATGCCGTATAAAGAGCGGCCGTATAGCGAGGTATGAGCGTATTTTGTGTGATGAATGAAAATAGATAATTTTGCATTTATATTAATACTAATGTATTGATGAAAAGTAACAAAATATTTGTAATTTTTCAAAATATTTTCTTGTCCTATTCCAATATTCCAAAGTATAAATACTAAAAACTATTTATTTGCATCTATTGAAATTACAGGCTTTTGTATCAATATTATATACATTTGTAATTCAATATTAATCAACCCGAAATGAAGATCATTTCAGTTTAATGAAATATTCTGAAAATGTTATTGCTGTCTTCTAGATAGTTTAACAGTTCCCTGATTTCTCAGAACAAGTATAAAACAGATCATCGAAGATATAGAACAAGGACAAAACATAATATAACTGCAGATAGAAAAGCATATATTTTGAATTGCTCAGTAATAATAACAACAGTAACGTTCTTTCAATGCAAGGTAAATGTCATATGAGTCGACGCAGTAATTGAAAAGTCACAATGAAATTGCTTCCCTCTGACATTTCACTTCAAGAAGACGGAAAACTAATCAAAACTCTACATTTTTTTATTAACATTTTATATCAAATTTTCTTGGAAATTTCTTGCAGAATAGTTTCTTATAAATAGAAATATCTAATTTAAATAATAAATTACGTTTAGTAACTGTATTTGCTTTAACTAAACATTTATTTTACGTAAAAAATAGTATTGATTTTAGTACAAATTTAATTAAAATAGTTAAAAAATATAACTTTGATTTACAACTACTTCAATGAAAAGAATATTAATTTGTAAATTATATAATTATAATTAATAAAAGAGAAAATTAGATGTAAATATATTTTCTTGTATATCTATTTCTGAAATTATTTTTTAATAATTAAATCTAATAACTAATTATTAGAAAATTTGATAAGAAAAATTGATAAAGCATTGAAATTATAATTATTTTATTTAAATTCTTTTTACGTTAAACGTCTGGTCAATAAATACGTTTATTAATCAATTATATATTAGAAATTGAATATTTTGTGTAATTACTTAAAAAAAAGCGTTTGAAATTATTTCTTTTCTAAACTTATTTTAATGATTTCTTGTAATTACAACAGCTTTTTCGAGAATTTCAATGTTTTATAAATAACGAAATGAAATGTGTTGAAATGTTGGGATTAACTGAAGTTTCTCTATTTCTTGAATTATCTTACGTAATGATTCATATATTTACTTTTGTCTATTATTTATTACTGTTTTACACAATATTGCTACTTTTTGTAGAAAGAACGTTTTCATGTAAACAAACTTGTAGATTTTCTGTAAGTAGTTCAAATTGAATACACAAAGAAAACGACAATTCATTTTTTTGTTGTTGTTGTAATACATTTATATGTAAGTTTATTTAGATTTTTTTGTTACATTAATGAATGTTTATTAACCTGGAAGAGTTCGTGACCCGAATTTGGTCCGGTCCGGCTATTTACAACCACCCCAAACCATTAATCAAAGCAACTAAGTCGGACATTCTCGAGGTTTGGGGGAATTAACCGAAATGGCATTACATAAATCCACGCCATTCCAGCACAAAAGTCACGCCTATTAATATGCAAAGTTATGCACATGGAATGAAATAAAACGTAATTTTATTAGCACTTGAAATGGTTGCTTTTTGTGTTGTTTTCTCGTTTTACTTTCAGGATGAAAACGTAACGTAATTAAATTGCATATGTAATGAATAAGTGAAGAGATTTCTATTCAATTATTTACGTTAATTGCCTTTCTGAATAAATTAGTATATAACTTTGTTTCGAAATTAATTATGTTCATTGTTTAATGAAATAAATTAGAGCAGATAACTTTGTTTCTAAATGTATAAAGTTGCATTAAACCAAATTTATTATTTAGATTGAATATTATACATTAATTAGAAATGTAGTAATTTATTCTACTTGACAAGTTAATTTACACTTCGCAAGTAATTGATATGTATCAAAAGAATGTTCGAAATTACACAAGCAAATGATTACACTTAATACACTAATCTAAATTAATGTAATGTCCTGTAGACACTATTGACTTTGTAAGTTACTCTGCACTTTGCAAGTAGTTTATTTGCATCAAAAGCATGTACAATTAAAAAGTAAGAAATAGCACAAACGTGAATTGATTTACACTTTACACAATTACGTCGAAAGTCACTTTAAACTTCGCAAGTAATTTGTATTGGCTAAGAATATGTATAATTGGAAAATATAACATGATACAAGCAAGAACATGACATTAATCTAAATTATTGAAACGTCTTGTACACACTAATAACTTTGTGAGTTACTTTGCACTTTGCAAGTAGTTTATATGCATCAAAAGCATATATAATTGAAAAGTATGAAATAGAACAAACGTGAATTGATTTACACTTAACACAATTACGTCGAAAGTTACTTTATACTTGGCAAGTATTTTTTTTATCAAAAATATGAATAATTAAAAAGTACGAAATGTCGCAAGATCCAGTATACACCAATTGCTTCATAAGTTACTTTAAACTTCGCAAGTAATTTGTATTGGCTAAGAATATGTATAATTGAAAAGTATGTCATGACACAAGTAATGATGTATTACCTAACACTTAATAAACTAATGTAAATTACGAAACGTCTTGTATACACTACTTGCTTCGTAATTTACTTTACACTTCCCAAGTAATTTGTGACTATCTAAAGCAGAAGTATAATTAAAAATATACTCTTAAAATAATGAATACGTGATTAATTTAGTAATAATAATATTGAAATAACTACATTTTTTGATTGAATTAAAAAGAATTATCAATATTGAGTAATGATGATCATTTGTAACACATTAAAAAACGGTAAAATGTGTCAAAAACATTATTAATTAATCAAAAACAATAATTGGATATTTAGATTTTAATTAAATTACTTCAACTGATTGAAACAAATCTGTCAATCACCAATATCAAACAATTAGTAACCTAGCAACGCATCAATAACAAAATTCGCAAATGCGCTTTGTTTTTTTTCTCTCTCGTTACATTTCATGGGTAAATATGATTAATTGATGTCCCTAATTGAGATGAATTTATTTATTTTTCTCGCTAAAATTGATATGTTCTGGCGAATAAATAACTCACAGTTGAGCGCAATTACGCAACGTTCAGATTTGAGTCCGATTTTTCTTCGTTTTCCCCCGCATTATTCAACCCCCGAGCTAACGATGTCCTAATTGGAGGAGCGGTTTACGCTACACGCTATATCATCCTTAAAATGTTTAAACCCGTCCGAAACCACCCCCCACGAAAACCACATATATATACATGTATATACAATGTGTATATACATGTATAGTATAGAAACGGGTCAAAAGGTCATTCCAGGCCCCGACACAAATCTAGAGCGTTTACCTCGTGACAACGATTATTTATTTATCCTACAATCATATCTCCCTCCACATGCATTTCTCGCAGAAAATCAATCGGACGATCGACACGAGAAAACACACAATTTCTAATAATTTACGTAACGTCTACTTGTTTTTTTTTGTTGTTCGTCCGTCCTGCAATATGCATTACTTAATTCTGCGGTTCCCGGTCCTATTTTTCTTCTCCACTTCTTCTTTTCTCTCTCTTTCTCTCTCCCAATTTACCTATTCTCAGAGGGAATGCATAAAACATCGCCTCGAGCACAACTCTAATTGCGTCATCAATAAATAGAGAGCGTAACGCTGCGCGCTGCATTATATAACACAATTATTGTGCACAATTCACACATACATTTTTTGCTTCCTTTGTGCGCGCACAATTCCCATAAATATATGAAAATATTCCGCACGTGAAAAAATATATGGTAAAGTGGGATTCCCTTTATGTGCGGCGTTTTTTTTTTCATCTTCTTCTTGTTGTACTCTTCGTCCTCTCTCACTGAAAGCCTCCGCAGCGTATTTTCAATTGCCTTACTCTTTGTGCCTCGGATCACAGTGTAGGTGTATGTTTTCGCCACTTCCACCCTTTTGTAGTCGCACACGGCGGATTTAGCATCCACTTTGAGTGTGTGTGTGTGTTCAAGAACCCCAAAAATGTTTGATAATTAGATTTCATTCACACACAAAGAAAGAAACATTTTCTTTTTGTTTCGATGCACTTAAATTTTGCACAAAAAGTTAGATGAACCATATCCAATCCAATTAGAATTTATATAATTATTCAACTAAGAAACGGTGACCGAGTAATTCAGAACAGCTATGAATCAATACATTGACAAAACGGAGCAATGAGTCATTTATAACAATATAATTATTAGTCTGTAACAATATATTCTGAATTATTGTTGTTGTTGATAAAACAGAACTTATCACTTTTTGTTGTTTGTTGTTCTATTTTCACATGTTCTTTTCGATCAGAAACTATTATCAATAATATTTTTTAGTTTTCCTTTTTAATTTAAAGTTTTCAGATTAATTAATGTTTATTTGATTATTTGCATTATCTTTATATCTATGAAATATATACACTTGGTTCTCGTTTTATGCGGTAGATACGTTCCACAGGAAAACGCATAAAAATAAATCGTACAAAAGAAAGACTAGACACACGTATAAAAATGAAGGATACGTTCCATAATATTTTAAAACAGCATAAAACTAAAACAATGAGTTACAATATACCGAAAATCGCATAAAAAAGGGTTTATTAAATGTCAGAAAAATAATTAGTCTCACTATATTCTTTCTGAAATGTTTATTCATAATTTTATAAAAACGTTAACAATCATAGACAAGTTTATTAAATTTCAGAAAAATATAATCTTAACAAATTCCTTCTAAATTTATATGGAAAATATTTACAGAAAATTTTTATGAAAGTGAATCTTTCTTCACATTTTTTTCTTTAGAATTATCGTCGTTATATGAGAGTGTTCGGCATAATTTGCGAACTGGTTCGAAATCACTTTCATCACTAGAAGATATAGTCAGCATATCAGATCTAATGATTCTTCACAAGTAAAATTACTCCCAACTTCGCATGTTGATTTTGGCTTTGCTATTGTTTTGTACAATTCCTGATATCCAGAAATGCAATTCTGACGCTCGCATTGAAACTTGAATGTTCGTTCAGAATTATCATCTTTTTCGATGAAATGCTTTGCCAATTCACTGGAAAGTTGAAGACCTTTTCGAATTACACTTGCAGTGAGTGTGACTGGAGTTTCATCTTCTTCTGATTCATTTTCGTTTTCTTTTTCTTCAACGGTATCAAGAGTTATACCAATGATATCATTGTCATTCATGACATTATCCTCAAGTAATTCGTCTAAATCGTTTTGGGTATATGTTTCAAACCCTTCCCCACCAATTTCATGTGCTAAAGAAATTATTTCAGCTAAAACTGTAGACGTTTGGTTAGTATCTTTGAATTTAAACGTGTCAAAATGGCCTAAAATAGTTATTTAAAAAAATGCTTTTTGAAATAAAAACCACATAACTTCAAAACCGCATAAAAAGAGGACCGAATGTACATTAGTTTTGTATAACTTTCTCTAAGAATTACTCATTTTACTCATTACAACATTTTTTCTTTAATAAAAAAAATCTAAAAAAATAATTAGTGATTAAAATATGCATAATTTTTGCTAATATATATATTGATTATTGTTCATTCTTTTATAATATAGGTTTATGATTTTCTATATTTGTAACATGATTGAAAAAATATCTTGAAATAAGCTTGAAGTAATTTTAAATATTGATTAGAATTAGTAATTGTTTCTTAGCGTACTTATCTTTATTTTTTATTCTTGTGTCTCAATGTTAATAAAATTAAGTGTAAAAATATACATGAGATTCACATTATATTCTATATTTACTTAAACTGCTTCTTTTCAATTGTAATTTTCTTTGAGAATCACTTTTACTTTGATAGATTTTTAATTAATTAAAATTACTTTAGAAGAATACCTAAAATATTATGCTTAATCTGTACCAATATATTGATTATTATATAATTTAGGTCTTTCTTTGTATTTTTCTTTAAACAATAATTCAATTTAAAAGTAATTTACAGCTTGTCTTCAATAAAAAACAAAGTTATTTATGTGACAGAAAAACAAGACTGAGACTTTAAGCAAGTCAAGGTAGCTTAGTTTATTGAGAAAAGCAATTTAAGAAAAGGAATAAATCGCAGGGAATTCGCAATAAATATCTCAAGAAAAGCTCAAATAGCTAGGCCTACTTCACAAAAACAAAGTAACTGACTACCTAATTCGAGCCAAACGCTCTGCACTTAAACACTTAAACGTTCCAATTTATACACTCATTAAACCAGCGTTTCTTCCCTCCTGAGCGAAACCTAATTACCGAACCCTTCTCTACTCTTGCCAAGTCTACAAACTAGACGCAACCGACTCGCAAATAATTAAAGTGAAGAGTACAGTGCACATATACACAGAGCGCAGTTTATTAATACAACAATGCATAAGATTGGAGAAAGTCGGAAGGGAATGTTTGATGCAAACAAATTTCGTGCGTATGTGCACAGCCAGAAACTATCAAATACCGCAACAAAATTAAACATAGGGATGTGTTTCAAACATTCTCTTTATGAAGCATCATGCAAATAACTTAGAATTTCAGTTTATATGAAAATACAATTCAGCAACAGGGAACTAAGTACACATAAATTGGGTGTATTTTCAGTGAAAATATTGAGATTTGTTGCGTTCGATGTTTTCTCGGCTTCGCACTTCGCTCTCGCTTTTCATCTCAATGAGGAGGCATTGTTTGCGTGTAATTCACGATCCTGCGAAACTGGGGAAACAACGGGATAATGGAAAATGCGAGAAGCACTCCATAAATCGAACGGCGGTGGTATTTCTCAGGAGGTTTCAACGCAGAAACCGTCATCTCTGTTCGTGCTCTTCTCGTAAAACGTATACATTATGGAAAGGCCGCAGCTTGCGAGAGGAATAACATTTTCTAGTTGTGATCAATACGTATTCTGACACATGGATGTAAAATATCTTGTAAATTAGAAATGTGATGTTAAGTAATGTTATTTACTGTTTATTAAGGATATTATAGCTAATATAGGGCGTTGAGTGTAACTATTGTGTGGTTCGGAAAATTAGTTCATTTTTTCAGACTTAAGCCGTCTTATTATTATATATTTTGACTGTTGATAAAGCAAACATTGTTTGTAATATAATTTGTTTGATTCTGCACAATATTTTTTGTTTGGTGCCCTATCAAATATGGAAAGTCAAAAGAAGCATTTTATTGTTAATATTTCACTTTTTTACTATCTACAAAGGTAAAAATGCTGGTCAATCAAAAAAAATAGAATATTCGATGTGCTGAAACTGTTGTGCAAAATTTCGATCCGGCTATTTTGATGTTGAAGATGTACCATGTTCTGAAAGGCCATTTAAAGCTAATGTTGACAAAATATAGATTGATGCAAACTGCCCTATAGTAACTTCTGAGATCATTGTGATATTAAATGTATCGAATTTGACCATTCATGATCACTTGAAACGCCTTGGTTTAATTTCAAAACTATTTGTTTTTACTTCTGTTATTTTCTTCTCAACGGTCAGAAAATGATGAATTTTTAAATAGTAATATTATCCAGAAATGGCACTTTCGGATTATTACTTGTTTCGGTCTCTAATTTTTGTTTTCAGACGTGGAAACCTTTAATTCTTTGAGGAAAATGAAAACTTTTCATGTATGTGATTAATATTTGCAATATTACATTGAAACAATTGAAAGAATATATAAATGTTTATTAGAAAGATGTAAAAAGTTTATATAAATTGATACAATTTCATGAGAATTAAGTAAATAAAATCATTTAGATTTAAGAAATTTTGAGTGATTAATATTCAAGTTACTTACAAATAATATATAAAATTTATAATGTATACAATTTTGGAGTATATTAAACAAAAAAAATAGTCTATTTACTGAAATTTTATAAATTGATTGTGTAATTTAAAAAAAATGGAATTGAATCTGTCTGTGCCAGTTGTGAACGAAATGTGTCTTTGAAAAATTACGCTTTTAGTTGAATGGCATTTGCTTTATGGCTTTGTCAGAAGGGACATGAAATTGCTATAAAGTGGAAATGCGATCATAAGCAAGCTTGGTGTATTTTTTAAATTTATTTATGTTTTTAAATAGGTTTTGAGTTGGATTTGAAATTAATGAAATCGTAATTGATAAAGTTAATTAACAAAAAAAATATGTGTAAAGTAATAATGCACGAAATGAAAGCTGCCTGTGGCAGATGAGAACGTATTATGATTACGTAATGAGAAAGATTCGCTCGAATTAAATTCGAATCCAGCACGGGTCGATGCGAAAACCTATAATTAATATGTGGCACATGCAGAGGAACGCAGTTGGATGTATTAATAATTGAACGTGCACGTTTTGCAAACTGATCACCTCGCATCTACAACGTGGTCCATTATTGTTTCAGATAATAATACAGCCTCTGCAAAAACGGTGACGCTGAAATCGATAAGCAGACCGAACTCGACGGCGAGCAAAGGAAAGGAAGAGGAGGAGAAGGAGAAGAAGGAAGAGAAGTCCGAGTCTCAGGTGAACGAGAGCGCTCCTTTGGAGGACGAGTCAGGAGCGGACGAGGAGCAAGCAGCGGTTAAGATCCAGGCGGCCTTCCGGGGACACAAGACGAGGAAAAGCATGAAGCAGTCCGACAAACCTTCGATCACCAAGACCGAGCCGGCGCCGGAACCGGAACCTACCAGGGAGCAGCTGGAGGAGGAGTTCCGTGCAGATGATAAAGGTAACTTAACGAACAAACATCATTTTTTCAGTTAACTTGAATTTTTATTTGAAAGAAATGCGCAATTGAAATGCATTAGTTTGAAAGTTTATGACATATTACAATTTAATCAATGTTTAAAGTTATATAATGCTAAAATTAAAATGTAGATAATCTAATTAATAATTTACAGATAATCGATTTTTATAATCGCAATTTTATATACATTTTGGTGACAGGAAGATTAAGAACAAAACAGCTGAATTGCTGAACAGTGACAAATCAGAACATGTTATATCCATTAGTTGTGGTAGATTATTTTTAATTTAATTTTTATTATAATTTTTGTTTATTTGATGTTATTTACATATTTCATAAGAAACATGATGAATTCAAGTATAAAATCTTCATTACTGATGATTTTGTGACAAGTTAACTACTGACAATTTGTTTGCATATAAATCTAAAACAAATCTTTTTAATTTATGTGTGATAATTCAAATATTTTATGGTTTATATTTTTATCTACATATTACAGTATGCACAGTCTTTGAATGTAAAGGATATGATAGGATAAAATAATATGCAAATGGAATTAATTTGAATACGTACGTAGTTTTATTAAATTTTTGTACACATCAAAAGAGATTATTTAAAAGTTTTAATGAGCTTATACATATTCAAAATATAAATGCAAATGCAACTCGACCATTTCTATATGAAACTACAGACCTAAAATGCATAGAAAACACTTCAATTCATAATATTCATTAATAAATTGAATTAGTTCTAATTATTTCTTTATTATATTTGAAAGAAGGTTAACCAAATTAAGTAGTTTTTTTTTCCAAAATTTCCATTTTTGTTGATTTCATAAATGTTTGAAATCTGTCCGAATTCATTATTGTTTCCCTTTATTTTTACACGATTTTAAAGTTTTTGATTGTTATTTGAAGCAGCGTTACTTCTTAATAAGTCATGAATTGACAGCTGTGTCAAAGCGAGGAACTGAAGTGTAAAAATAGATTAAATACTATTAGAAATTCAGCAAAATGGTTGAGAAACGCTGATCAATATTTTTCACTTCTTAATATGTCATGAATTAACAGCTGTCACTGTGTGTCAAAGCGAAGAACTGAAGTGTAAAAATAGATGAAAAACTATTAGAAATTGAGCAAAATGGTTGAGAATCGCTGATCGATACTGATCAAAATTTATCACTTCTTAATATGTCATGAATCAACAACTATCACTATGTGTCAAAGCGAAGAACTGAAGTGTAAAAATAGATGAAAAACTATTAGAAATTGAGCAAATTGGTTGAGAAACGCTGATCGATATTTGTCACTTCTTAATATGTCATGAATTGACAGCTGTCACTATGTGTCAAAGCGAGGAACTGAAGTGTAAAAATAGATTAAATACTATTAGAAATTGAGAAACGCTGATCAATATTTATTACTTCTTAATATGTCATGAATTGACAGCTTTCACTATGTGTCAAAGCGAGGAACTGAAGTGTAAAAATAAATGAAAAAAAAAAATAGATAAAATACTATTAAAAATTGAGCAACATGATTGAGAAACGCTGATCGATATTTGTATTGGAATTTTGAAATCTGTTTACATTGTAGATTTTTTTCTTTGGAAACTTGGTCCTAAATTTACTAAGTTAGGAGTTTACTCTAAAATATGTTAACATTAAAGTTGTTTACTTTGTACATGCTGGAAAAAGAACTAATAAAATGATTATAATTTATTGTAAACTTGTAATCATAAACTCTGTTACACTCAATATAGTCAATATTTTAACATAATTGATTGATGTGTAAAATAGGTCGATAAATCATGATATAAATAAATACGCATTTACATATTTATATCGTTTCAATGGATTATGTTAATCCAAGTAATGAATAGTATGAAAATGAGCAATAATTTAGTTATAAACCGTGCAAAATCAATCATTTCAAGTTCAAATTCAATAATATATTATGCAAATACTACTGAATAATTTAAACGCACAATCGAAATCATATCTCTCATGCATCAAAGACGCATAAAATTTAATCGACGGCAATTGGAATTATCATAAATTATTGGCAATTTGCGAGCGGTGTTTCTTTAATTAGTGGTCTCGGTTAGCCGTGCGAAGCTTATGGTTCCCGTGGGCAATTCGCAATTTGCACCGTGTCATAAATGTACGAGATCCATAGATCATTGTCTCCGGTGAGAAATGCGTTCGAGACGTGCCCAAAACCCACCCATTACCACCCTCGACGTTTTCCAACACTAAAAATGACAAAAAGAAACATCGATGCAATGCCACATATAACACTTCTGTCAGTAAAATCGTCAGATGAGATATAGATGGTACCTCTATCGATAAATCCATATGATTTTCAGGAAATACCAACCTACAGGCGACACCAAATTTTCATGTCAATCTGACGTTTAGTTTACAAATTACTATGGTTTTAGTAACGCTACTTTTGTAATATTCAAAATACTGAATTTCTGAAACAACAACGAGTCGAATCGAAATAAAAAGGATATTTTCATGAGTTATGTAACAATGGGTGAAACCTGGAGTCAACACTACAATTCAGAGTCAAATCGATCATTTTTCCATGTTATATTTCAAATTCAATCAGTTTAAATCTTGTTAGAATTGTAATAGAAGCTTGCTTGCTGCAACCAAGTACACATGTCACTTAAGTCATTCTGTAATGTAACGGTATAGAGATGGAAGTCTTTACATGTATATTATTAGAGTTAATTATAAGCATTCCACACACAAGTTGTTCTTTCTTCAATCGACGCAAACCACCTATCATAACATAACAAACTAAAAAGCTAACATCATCAAATTTGAAGATTTCTTACTAACGTAATGCTGAAAACCAATACCATTTTATTATTCACTTTAATATTTAATGCGGTGCTGCTGAAAAAAAAAGTAAATACTTAGTTAAAATACACAAGATAAATCATTTTTTATTATTGTCCATTTTTCAGCAACATCTTCTAGAAGTATTCAAATGATTATAGTTAAGCAAGAAAGTATTATTACTGGTATTTTATCAAGTGCAAGGTAAATAAAAGTATGAAGTCTTCTATATTGAATATTTCCAATCCCAAAAGTGAAAAACATCAATGCAATCCCACGTACAAATAAAATTCAATCAATCTGCTCAAATATGTTGTGTACAGCCAAATATTATATGCAAAACTCAACTGAAAATGAAGAAATATCCTGTTTCTTTTTCAGAGCTCTGCAATGCCGCGACGAAGATCCAGGCATCATTTCGGGGCCACATGGCTCGGAAAGTGAAGGACGGCAAAGGCGAAGATGAAGCACCTGTGAGTGGCAAAGAAAAACCTTGAAGGAAACTCGAATGCATTTTCTCATTACATTTTCCTTTTCGTGTGAATGTTTGCAGATCAGCAACGAGAACGCTGAGGAGTTGGATATCGACCTCACGGATCCCGAGTTAAGCAAGGCCGCAGTGAAAATACAGGCTTCGTTCCGGGGTCACATGGCTCGCAAAGATAACGAGGCCGAAAAGTGAAGAGCTTCGACATGTATCCACTACACTCCCGTATAAATTATAATGTGCTGTTCTCGTAATAACGTGATTTCCTCAGAATTAATCTATTTAATTACAGCAACAACTCAAAAAATATTTTGAAAAAAAAAACATATATAAATCCAAACTACAGTATATAAAATAAATTTAAACAAAAAAAATAAACAAACAGAAGCAACAAAAGCAAAATAACTTAAATGTAAAGAAGAAAAGAAATCTTAAGAATATTAAATAAAACTAACATTTCCTTGAATTCGTCATAAATTTTAGAGTTATAGTTTTCATTGTCTCTACTGCAAACGCTTATATAACAGAAGAATATATTGAAGATTTAGTTCGCTGAACTGTGCAAGAAAAAAAATAATAAATATAAGTAAACAAGAAATATATAAATATATAACATGATTTCAAGATGGAATTGTATTTCGTAGAACTTTCTCTAGGTGCTTCAAAACGCACAGTTTTGTATAATCCTTGTAACCTAAACTCTACTACTATACTAATTACTCTTTGATCTCATATTTATACGTTTTACTTTCGTACTATTTTGTAGACACTAAGTTCGATGCGTTTGTTGTTTTAATATTACATGTAATGTAAAATTAAAATTTAACAAATAAATGTTTATCCTGATTTACGTTTATGCTTCCCACGGTTACATTTCCGATACAACTTACTATTATATAGTTATCACACTCATGATAGAGTGTACTAATAATTTGATGACAGAGAACAAAAAGTTGTTGCTTTACATCCCAAATCGATTTTCATTTCCCAGCTTTTTTCTATTATTTCTACACCACTGAAATGCGTCTGCATCTCATCAAGTTGATGCATTTTTAACGTGAGCTTTCCATTACTTTAACCATGCAGTTCCTTCATTTCCTTGCTATAATTGTAGCGTATTTTATAGTGTACAGTGTCTTAAAGAAATTACAAAATTATTGAAGGTAAGTCAAAAATATGTATTTATATTTTAGTTATTTTCAAACAAATTAACATTATTTGGCAAAAAGATCTTAACTTTAGTCCAATAAAGTATTTTCTTGCTATTTTATTGATAAACTTTCATATGAAATACTTAAAAAGATCTTAAAACTAATAAAAAGAAAACCTTACATTGAATTGTATGCAAAACAATGATATTATTTTATTACTTTTTGAATCTAAACATCAAAAGTTATTAATTATCAAAATTGAATAAATTGTACTACAAATGTTGTTGATTTTATAAAATCTGATCACATGAAATATTGCACGTTTAAAGTTTTCGTTAGAGACTGAAGTCGATGTAAGAAAGTTCCGGTTTCCTATTATAATTCACCAAGTTTTCTTATTATTACTCTGAAAGTCTACATAGTTCATGAACGTTCCTTTGCACTCCTCTCGCCGAAACTATAATTAAGACTTTCCAACTTTCGCAGTTTCCTAATTCACCAACTTTTCCAACATCCTTAATATTGTATTAGAGTTGTAAAATTTATTGTGTACATAAATATAACAAATACGCATAGAAAACGACTATTAATTTATCTTCACCCTTAATTTTGCATTTGGATTCAAACATTTTATGATGATAATTTTAGGATTAAACATTTAATTAGATTCATTTAATTATTATTAGTAATATTTGTAAGACTTATTTCATTAAGTGATCAGAAAACTAAGAAAAATGAAATAACAGAACATAGAAAATACAGTTTTTTTTAAAATTTTTGTTATGATTACAGATCATAATTTCTTAAAACATATTTCCTAGGACAAAAAGACCTTTGGATCAATCAATATGTTTAAATATGTTATATTTTTGTAATATTTTTGGCTGTTCCGTTTATACATGTTCTGAATTTTCAAGGAAGCGTTTCATTAATTAGTTATCTTGGTGATAAATTCATTAATTATAAAACAAAACACTCTTAAATGAATTAAACAAACATATTTTACATGTATTATTATAATAAAATATATGTTTGTATAGATTCAAAAACTCAAGTATATTATTATGAAATATATACATTCGATATATAATACGTACGTTATTTGGATGTAACTAAGATCAAAATACGATTTAAGAAACTTGATCTTACAAAAGGAAAGAAATGAAAATTGATATTACTTAACTTGATACCTTATGTCAATTGTTCACAGACGTTTAATTAATTTGACATATGTCTTTTATTTTAATTTGTCAAATTTCTTTTCTTAATTTGACAAATGTAATGGAGTTTGAATTAATGGAAATATAACTCTTCATTAGGAAGAGGCAATGTAGTGGAAAATCGGACGTTATCCGAAGTTTCTCTCTGTTGGCGCTCACATCCGGCGCTCCTATTTATAAGCCTTACTCTTCTTGTCTTCCTCGGAATTAGAATAATAATAATAACAAGAAGAAGAAGAAATAGAAGGGGTTGGTAGGAGTACAAGTATCATTGTTCTCGGAGGTCTCGTATCCTGCGAGTCTCAGGGGTCCCCGAAGGTTGAGGCCTCCCGTGCTGGGGAATTAATCCCTTTAATCCCAATTTTTGGCGTGGCATTGGAATGCCGAAAGGGAAACACCCCAACCCCAACCATTCAGTTCAGTTCACGTTTCAATTGATTGATTGCAATTCAAACCTATAAATAAAAGGTCAAGGTCCATCTGGCGGATGGATGCAAGCTTGTCCCTTTTACCATTGTTGTGTTTTGGTATCACGGAATTCAATCCATTTCTTCCGCACAGCTTTTGTCGAATGCAAACAAAATCGATGGAGCAGAATGGATGGTAATTGATTCAGTTTCCATAGTTACAAGTTTTGTTATTACATGAAATAAAAGAGTATCTACGTATTTATTCTTTTATTTTATATACAAAGACAATTAAAAAAGTATATATACATTCAGTAAATTTAAATTAAATGGATATTGGCTATTGGTAATTAAAGTTTTATCAGTAAAAAAGTTAATTACATTTAATACCCTATTTTTCAAGCAGGGTGCATATAGTAATTAGCCTACTCTTTAATGAAGAATATTACCGTAAAAATTGTTTATTTAAACTAATAAAATTTAGTTTTATTGGCAACAGAAATAAAACAAAAGCAAAGAAATTAAATGTACAAACAAACAATACACAAACAAGATAAATACAAAAACTAAGAAAATTATTGTTTAAAAATAATGCAACTTCTTACCAATTACGTTTTTTTAAGAGTCTAATTGAATTATTGTTTCGTCTAATTATATTAAATTAGGATCAAAAAGAAAGTGATCAGATAATTCAAAAATTCAAAGTGATTCAGTTGTCTACTACTAGATGGCGCTCCTGACATATTTAAAATTATTAACAACTTAATTAAAACTAATTATAATAGTTATTTCGTCAAATTAGTTAATATAACTATGAAAAATCAACATTTCTGTGTATAATTATATGAAATTAAAACCGTAATTCATTAATTAATATTTTAGCAGCGCCAAAATGGTTGAACTATATGCTTAGTAGTCTAATGGTTTGTGTCCAAAACTGAAATACTTATTTTTTGGCCATCTTTAGGTATCAAGACGAAGGTTAAAGTTCAAGCAAATTAGCGCTGCATCAAATAAATATTTATAATAAAAGCACTAATTGCATATAATTAATTTGAATAATGTTTAGTTTAAAGACTGTTATATATTAGATCTTCTTATTAATTAAATTAATTACTAATATTATAGTTATCCACGTTTAATTATTCACATGCAGCGCCATCTCCCAACAAAATTCTAATCTTATTTAATTATTAAGTAATCTGTTTCTTGATTCTGATATTGTTTTATCATTTACTATTTAATTATCAAATGAGTATCAACAATCAATTTAGAATAGAAACAATTGTTCTTTCTTAATTTGTGTTTTGTTAGTACATATTTTTATACACACAATTATCAATTATACCAACAATGAAAATTATATAATTGTTGGTACATCTTTAAAATATTGAATAATTTAAACTGAAAATAAAATAAATATATTTATTAGTCAATAGTTATCACATACATACAAATCAGGTGTTTACAGTTAATTGGAAAGTCAATTTAATACTTGCTCAAAGTCGTAACTTTGATGCGAGTATTGGAAGTAAGATTCTCCTGCGTTTTATCACATAAAAGTATATTTGCATTAACTTCAATTAACCCCAATCGGTGAAATTATCGTCGGTGAAATACTCTGGCTGAAATTTCTTGAGAGACGGTGGCAAATCCGGTCTGGTTTCCAGCTGCTCCGGATAACTCCAAAAGGTCGACACGAATTCTTCATTCTTCAGATTATTCTGCTCCCCGTACTTTTCCATCCACGATTCAACAGGAGGAAGATCTGCACGTGCATTGTCTTTCAAGAATTTCGCTTGTTCCTCCACGTCAACTGAAATTTTAAAATACATTATATAACGTTTTTTGAGTTCTCTTAGCAGTTTAAAGGTAAACTGGTAAAAAAAGGTAACAATAACAAGAGAAAGTGCATCATAAACAAAATTCTTGTAACACACTTTCCATAAGTAAACAACTCTAGTAATTTACTTAAACAGAAGTAATAAATCTTTGGTACTTGAAACCCTTAAGAAGTTCTGTAAACACTTCTCTTGCATTGACAACTCACGCATAAAGTGTTGCCTAATCAACTACTCTTCAAGTTCCACACATTATCAATTCGTTGAATTAACCATGCTTATTAATCGAAGAACTGACATAGTTGCATAAATTAAAGCCTATTTACAAAGCACAATTACGAAACGGATTTCATTTAAGTTGCTTAAAAAAACCACATCCTCTTGCAATTTAAATTTACATTACCAATTGTTGACTCACTCAAATAAACATGAACTTAAAACCATTCTCATATGAAAAATTATGACATGTTCATTATCATCTGAACTAATAATTTAAAAGTTTAAATAAAAGTATAGATCAAATATTGGACAACACAATTATAGACAACACTTACGCTGATTCTTAATTTGCCATAATTGTTCGACTGTGTAATGTGTATATTTGCAGCTGGATTCAAACTGGCAAAAACCACCACCGAGAAACCTCCGGCAAGGTATTTTCACACTCTCCTCTTGCAGCAAAGTCTTCCGATCTGGAATTTGATTGAATTAAACAAAATGTAAAGGAGAACCGAGGAGTTTCTCACCTCGAAACATGTCATAGTGTATTTTCTTCAACTTCAGATGATGGGCGCTATTGAGATGCTTCTTCCTTGCACCCAAATCATCTATGAACACTTTGTCGCAGTAATCACAGTAATATCTTCTACCCATGTTGAGTGAGTGCAGTTTATGATGCTCTCTGCAACTGAAGAGTTTACAGGTAATATTTAAAGGTTAGTTTAACGTACGCTTGGAGCGCCCCCAACGTATACAAAACAAACTCCTCGAAGTGGTAATCAACCTACGTTGCACAAGAGCTTGATTCGTGGAAGCAAGACAAGAGAAGCGGTGAACGTCCGTGATTGCTTGCAGTAGATTTTTTGTTTACAATAGAGTACACAAGAGTCCATTCTTGTTTAGTTTGATTGGAGATGTGAAGGTGATGGTGTAGTCGGATCGTGAACTTGTGTTTTCTTTATTTTTCCTGCGTTTAATTTTACAACAAACAAACAAATCAAGGTAAGCTTCTTGAAGAATCTTTATTATTTTAATTCTGTTAAAACAGGTAATTTTCTATTCAATAACTTAACAATTCTTGTTTACAATAAGCGATAATTCAAATTCGCTTTTCACCAATTGTTGTTAAATGAAAATGAATTAAAACCAATGCAATTTTCTGAATTCAAGTAGGTAATTGTGGATTTTACAGTGCAATGACTTTTCTTCGTTTATTTTCAAACTATAGGTGGTAAAAATTTCAGAAATAGTTTTGGTTCATTGACGAAGAGTTTTATTGGATTTCGATTTGCTGGATGAATGGATGTATTTGCTCTCAAGCAAAGGCCGAACGTTATCAATTTGTGTCACTTGATCTCGTCGCTTGTGGTGTTTATTGTTCGATCTGTTCCAATTTAAGATCATTATCGTTTTTTTTTTCATATTGGAATGCCTACTGTAATGAACATCGGGATAGGAATTACGTCCAATTATGCAACGACTTGCGCTCTTGGTATTTCTTCTGCAGTCCATCAACGTTAACAACGAGTTTCTAAATGCAGAGGCTATGCACTAAACTGCATCGGTAACATTGAACCGATATAGACAATGAGTGAACTCACTCTACTTCTACTGGTCGTGGATAAATCGAATCGAATTCACTTTTCATTTTCGTCTCCCAAAAACAGCAAGAAACTATTTGTTAACTGCAATCTGCGTATTAACACATGCTCGACCTCATTTCGAAGTTAATTATTAAAAATGATATTGTAAACATAACATGTAACACTTTATAAATATTGCAACATTTTTGTTCATTCTACATTTGAAATAACTTATTTAATATTCTTGTTTCATTAGTAACTAATTATTTAAACAAAATGTTAATAAAAATCTGAATTAATAACTTTTAAACCTTTGCATTGATCCAATGAAAACTGGTTGAGGATTTATTTTAGGAAAATGTAAATTCTAGAAATTAATTACTTCCAAAATCACACTTCTTCATTAATAAACAACGCTTAAACAAAAATTTGGTTTAATTTTCTTAATTAATGACTTTGAACTTAAAATCTTTACTATTTGGAATAATCATGAAATGATTCAATGGAATTTGCAACAATTATCAAAAGAATTACATTTGCGAAACAACTTGAAGTTGTCTGAAAATAATGACATTTCGATGAGGAAAATATCGAAAGACTAGTTTATTTTATGAGTATGCAAATCTTAGACACCTAATTACTTCTAATAACCCTTTAATAAGTATGTCGTTGTTTTTATAAACTAAATGCTTTTTAATTCTCCAATTTGAAACAACCAACTTTTTTGTTTAAATGGAAATCTATGTTATAAATACACAAGGATATAGAATGTATTTTCGATTTAACATTAATATTACACAGATAAACGCTTATTGAATGTTGTTAATATTTGTTCCACGATAATTCACAGTTCTGGAAGATATTTTGGTTTACATAACAAAAATATTTTTAGTGTTCTGTTGATTATTAATCACCAAAGACAATAAAAGCGGATGATGGAAAGAGATTTCAAGTAGAACTTTGTGACTTTGGTCTTAAAATATATAGAATTTCCAATATTTCATTCGTGTTATCCCATTAGATTTCAGAGTTCGTTCGATACGTCACGTTTGACAGAAAGTTAAACAACGTACATTCATGAAACTACTTGATTTGTTCTTTGCACAAGTTAAGTGTGGAGTGGGAACAAACTACTTGATTGATAATTTCAGCAAAATTTTGATTTTACTCTATTTTTTTAAATTACAAACTACTAAAGTTTTATTTAAATATTATTAAACAAGGTAGAAAGATCTATAAAATGCAGCAATGAAATAGTATTTTTTATACTTTGTTATTATATTTTTTGTGTAATTAATGTTGCAATAATTAGTATTAACAAAATATGATGTGTAATTCATACAATTAATATTTTAAAAAAATTGAAACGAAAATTGAAATTTACTTGTAACTAAAAATGTTGATATTTTTACAATTTTAATCTTAATTGAACGTGTGTGTATGCATATTATCTAGAGTAAACCAGTATATTTATGCATGGGGGTAAAATTCGTTCCGGTTGAGGGATCAAAAACGTTCGAATATCCGGTTTTCGAGTGAATACAAAAAAGATATATATAAATGTTTGCATGTTGATGGGTACGAATAATGCGTTGTATTTCTGCTTGCAGAAGCATAACGAACGAGAGGAATCGTTGTAATTTGTGAAATAATCTTCATTTGCATTACAACGTAATGCACGAAATAACTAGTACAATAATTCAGTTGAGTATTGCAATTGTTCAAATTTGTATTACAATGTAACAACATATGAAATAAAGAGTAACTTAATCGAGTTTGTAGCTTATTGTAATTGTTTACATTCGTCTTGCAATGTAATTAACGAAATTTAGAGTAAAATATTGAAGTTGGTATTGGCAATTATTTAGATTTGTATTACACTGTAATTTATTAGATAAATATAAAAATAAGCGAGTTTGTAGCCTATTGTAAATGTTTAGACTTGTATTGCAATGTAATTTACGAAATTAAGAGTAAAATAATGGTATTAGTATAGCAATTATTTAGATTTGTATTAATATTTAACTTACGAAAATAATCGATTTTGTATGTTGTAATTGTTTATATTTGTATTATAATGTAATAAGGACTAAAATAATGGAGGTAGTATTAAAGTTATTTAGATTTGTATTACAATGTAATGTGCGAAACAAACAATAGTTTAATCATGTTAGTAACGTATTGCAAATGTTTGGTTTAGTAAGTAGAGCATCGTCGGAATCTGTGAGAGAGTGAGTGTTTGATAAGTAAACACTTTCAATAAGAAGTTAATGCAGCGAGATTACGGAACGCGAAGAAGAAGTTAAGGATTCTGCTGTGGAGGAGAAGGTGGAAGGTGGCATGAGAGGAGAGCAGAGGTATGCACCGAAGTTCAGCATACCAAGACCGGTACGACCTTCACGTGAACTCTTACCACACATCCTCCTCATCACGACCCAAGAACGTCTGCAAGCCATAGGGGCGGCGTATAAATCCAACGCAACTAGACTGCATGTGGATACTGTGTAATTGCTGCTTCACCTCCACCGAAACCGACAACTCGCATTCAATGTACGAAGAGTATTAAACCCTAAAGACATTATACCTCTTTTTCTTCGTCGTCTTCCTTCCTCCGGCCGCAAAGCATTCTTATCTCAGGCATACCGCGACTAATTATATATGCATATACGTCGGACACCGCATCCCTGATGCAATATTTATTTTTGTTAAATGTCAGTTTTGTTTCCACTTTTCTTGTTTGTCCAATCGGCAAAGTGCAAAAGCCGCACCGAGAATAAGCATTTGCTTTTTTGCTACTCGTTTTTAATTGCTCAGCACTGGTTTATCATGTACAGTAAAAACAATTTACGCTACGATAATTATACACTACACGTTTCTCTAATTAGTTTTTTAGCAAATTATTGGCATTATTGCGTCAAAATAATTGTCAAAAATAAATTGGAAAAACAGTGTGAAACAATTGAATTTCAATTGTTTTATTAATTAGGTAATTATTGGCAGGTTCTATCGAAACATTTTATATAATAATTGTCAGAAATAATTTGGGAAAACTGAAGCAATTAAATGATTATCTTATTCAATGTGTCATATGTAATGTTGCCAGTTGTAAAATGTTATAATTTCAATTGGAATTGAATTTGGAATTTCTCAATACAAATTCAAATGCAACACGTTTCTTTCATTATTATCTTAACAATTTGATAAAAGTAAATACGTTTTGTGAACGTTCCTATATTAGTTTTGATGTAACAAATGTCAAAATCATTTGACATGAAAAACAAATGGTATGTGTTCGAAAGATGATGAATTCAAATGAAATTACATTTATAAATTAATATATTATCATATATTAGAATTTGACGTAAAAATTGTCAAAGTAAAAAAAACAATAATTCAACGTCAGATGGAAAAATTAGATAACGTCAATTAAAATTGCATTAGAAATTAATCAATTTTATTTCGTAACCATTCTGCATGATTTATACAATTATTAACTGCACGTTTCTCTAATTATAACCTAAGATTTGTTTTTATCGAAGTTTGTTTTTAATGGGAGATTTTATACTTACATTTTGACGTAAGAATTGTCAAAATAATAATAATTGAATAACATTTCTAATGTCAATATACAGGTTTTACATTATTTATTATCTTATACAGGGGGCGGCAACTTGCGGCTCGCGAGCCACATGCGGCTCTTTGAAGGAATATTTGCGGCTCTCGATAGATGTACTCGAGTTCCCCTTTTCATTTTTATACTATTATTTAAATACTTTTTTTTGCATACCTTTTAAATACAAATTTAATTGCGGCTTGCGAGAAATTTCCAATTTTGAAAAATGTCTATCAAGGAGCTTGGCCACCCCTGATCTATATATTTCTGTAATTGTTACCAAAGCATTTGTTTTATTACATTCAGTATTTATTGAAGATTTTATACAAACATTTGAAGTATTAATGGTCTAAAACAACCATTCAGTTGGAAATGGAAATTGCATTACAAAATTCTTCACTTAATTTACATATGATTTGTACAAAAAACAGAAGATATTAATGAATATTTCATCGATTGTACTAACTGTCAAAGTAAATTACGAATTACGAAGTAATTGATCATTTGAATGACAATTGTAATAAATGTCTTCTGTCAGTTGTGATGTCCAATTAGAAAACGTAATTATATGATTGGAATTGTAATGTAAAGTTTTGTGAACGTGAAGGAAATGTTCGAGTGTTGAAAATGTTTCCGTTATTTATTTGCAGGTATAGTGTGTGTGTACTCTCTTCGTGATGCAAGTGAAAGCGTGTGTGTTGCGTGCGTGTGCGAACAATATCTTATCAACAAAACAAATGTTTACCAAATATTTGATATAAAACCTTAATAATTGCGCCCACTTCGGATTAGAACAACAATCATCATCATCATCATCAGGAACTGCACGTATGAAACCATTAGGGTTTTCATTTGAGAGTTGGGAAAGAGAAAGGGAATTTCTGTTACATTAATTATTGTTGCCCGTACCTGCCGGCAACCTCTTTGCCTTTCCGAGAATCTCTTTCGTCCCTTTCTCATGACGCATCACGATGATGGCCCAGGTACGGGGCAGATGAAGGAGGAGGACGAGGAATTCGAGCACGCGACTTACGTAACGTGTGCTTTTCGTATGCAAAGGCGTTCTTCCTTTGAATTCCTCCTCCTCGTTTGTGCCGACGTCGTGTGTGATGCAATCGGAGTTTAGCGGTCATTAGCAACAAGCGCAACATGTCGGTTGGTCTCTTTCTTCGCTGCAGACGCACGTATTTGAACAACGAATTAGAAAAGAGTTTTGGAAACGGTTGCGGAAGTCTCTTTGCTTGCCTATCAATTGGATATTGTAATAGTTTTCCACGAATCTCAATTAGCAAAACTGGTTTATTTCATTATAATTTCTACAAAAAATATCTAGATCAATCAAGTGGAACAAAGACATTCAAAAATATACACATTTGTATACACGGTTTCAAACGAAATCACTTGTCATATGCAAAACGTAGTTTACTAACTCACATATCTTTTTTTTTACTTAGAATTTTACGTAATAGAATATAACTTTATGTTTATATGAAAATATGAATAAGCAAGTTTCCAGAACAAATTTACTTTTTATTGCACAATTGGCACTTGATTCAATGAAATAAGTAATATATAAACCCTTACAGTTCAGTTTTTATACATATTTGTATCGATTATTAGAACAAATTCATGCAGTTATGATGAAAAATCTTATCGTTCGAATACACTTCTTTAATATTCACACATCTATGTGTGATGATTGTGAAGAATTGTAATTGCTTCAATAAAAATAAGTAATACTATTAGAACTTACACAAATTACAAAGTCTAACTGAATTGGTGATTGTTTCACATTTGACAACATGATTAATTGAATAATTAGTTACAAAACTACAGTAATTATATATAAATATCTGAAAAATTATTGTATAGTTATAGAAAACATTATTGGAAATGTATGTTTGTTTGATAAATTAAATTGAGTCCCAAATTCTAATTGAATTGGTCAAAATTTCTTTGTGACGCAAATCTTAATACTGTACTTATTCATATATGAAGTACGGCTGAAAAGGGAAAGTTTTTGTTAACAAATGTTGTACAATTTGTTTGTCTCCATTTCGTAAACTTACTTTTTGTTGTGTGCGTAATAGTGATTCGAAGATAAATTGGGAAACTCCTCAGCACTTTCAAAAGTAAACGTTAATTAAATGGTATTTTGGAGATAAAGCTTGTACAATCTGTTTGTTTCAATTTCATGAACTTACTTTTTTATGTGGTGTAATTCAGTGATTCAAAGATAAATTGGGAAACCCCACAGCAGTTTGAAAAGTAAACGTTAATTAAATGGTATTTTGGAAACAAAGCGTTCCGATTGATAAAAATCTATGAGTCATAAGAGTGTCCCCCGTGTCAACGTCGGCATTGCGGTCACTTACTTTCTTTCGCACCTGATTCATACCTGGAATACCCGAATGCACGATACCCAACGTTTTAATTATCGCTCGATGCTGCTTCATATAGTTACATCTGTGCATTTCTTTCATTCGTACATACCACACATCGTCTGAATCATCAATTCGTGGTAGTAAATCAGCGTCGGAGAGCGGACCGGTTCCCAGAGCCTCATCCACTCTCGATGCGTTCCACAAACAACAACAACCACCATCATCATCATCATCATCGGAGTATTGCATGTAATTTCATCAACATTTCGGATACGTGCAGGTTCTTCTTTTCGAGCTGTTATTGCTATTGACAGCAATGTGAAGAGACGTATTTTTAGATGGATGAGCGTCCAATTGGAGCAACGTTCGAAACGCAGGTGCCGTCTCCTCCACACGGAACGTATCTTTGACATTCCATCTTTGACAGTTGTACATATTCATAATATGTATTTACAACTGTCAAAGATGGGGGTCTTCTCGTCTGCTCTATGCGGGCAAAGACAACAATGCTGTTTTTCTTTAGCTCTTATTTAGTAATTGCTGTATACCACAGTTGACTTCGTTATTACAGTGTATAGAAACGTAGCCAACAACACAAAACTTTAGAAAGTAATAACTCTTAACTACATCAATTAAATGAGATTGTTTAGTTCATACAAAACTATTATTAACATTGTGATTTTGAAATAATAATTACATTAAAAGATATTTATTTTAAAAGTACAATAAGTGTATAAGACTGGTATTTATACGAAACTAGTATCACCATGGAAATTATGTAATATGCCTATTGACATATAATTTTTGAAAACTTTGTTTTTCTATAGAAAACTTCTGTTGCCATGGTATTCTTGACATAGTCATTAACATTCTTGTTTATCAAAAAGGTTGATTTGTTTCTCTGAACATTTGTTTCTTGTTAAAAAATGTAAATGTAAATCTGTTATTTTTATCATATTACCATGGTAATTTATATTCTATTTTAATATTGTTAATTATTAATGTTACTACAATAATTTTTGTATCAACTTTTACATTAGCAAACTGTGTTCAAAAAGGTTTGCAGAACCGTGTAATTTTCTATACAAAACTATTATTACATTGGTAAAAAGCTAATATCCTTATGTTATTATCAAGTTTTATTCAAAATGGTTTGCAAAGCTGTTTTTTTTATGCAATGCTACTTTTGCTGTGCTAATTGTTTAATATCCTTATTTCCATAATCAATTTTTGTTTAAAAAGGTGTACAAACTTGTTTTTTCTTTCTATATAAAACTACTTTTACTATGCTAAGTATCTATTTATCATTGTTTAACAATTTTTGTTGAAAAAGGTTTGAAAAACTACTATTACTAAACTAATTATCTCATATCCTTAATGCCATTGATAATTTTTGTTCAAAAGGATTTACAAAACTGTATTTTTTAACTTTACAAAACAACTTTTACTAAGCTTATTTAATATCATTATTGACGTTAACAATTTGTGTTTAAAACGGTTGCAAAGATGTTTTGCTTAAACAAAATATATTGACATTAAGATTTCGGGTTCAAAAATGTGTACCTTTCAACATAAAACTCTTATTACCATGGTAATTATCAATCATCGTTACGTAAATATTTCTTTCATCTTTCCGATGTATTATGATGAGAAATCATTGATAACCAAAGAGATTGTATCACAACAATGCACATGAACTTATTTGGAGTGAACGAGAAGACTTGTCTCGTTTTCTTCATTTTTTATGGGGGGTGAAGACAATGGTTGGCACCGTGTCAAACGGCGTAAATCACGAAAGGAATGAACGTAAATTTTGAGCTCTGCATATGGTTTGGACGACATCAAAGGATTTTCGCTCTTTCCAGAATAACTGGAACATTTCAAACTCAAAGAACCTCATTCGATCTAAACTCATGTTCCTTTACATTACGTTGATTTAAGAATTTGCATGTTCTAGTATTTGTAGTTTCGTGTTAAAGATAATACATTTCGTTCCCAAAAGTAATATTAATATCAAGTGAATATTCTATGAGAAATGTGCAAATTTTATTGCTAATTTGTGATTATACCAATTAGAAGAATAATGACATTTTTAACATATCCTTTTCTTTAAGTTTTATCATAATCCAAAGACTTTGAAAACAGAACACGTATTTTTCATCTGATACTTTTCGACCTGAAAACCAAAAAACCTCGAACGAAAAGTAATTACGTTCCTTTAAGCAACGCCACGTTCGTTCCCCCAAGGTTCATCTGTATTTTATCACATAAACTACTAGGTGAGACTCCTTAAGTCATTTTGATCGTATTTACGATTGTAATGCGCGCAAGACATGGCATTTTAAGCCACACCACGGATCGTACTTTATTTACAAATGCAAACATTCCCGATGTGTGCATTCTAAACATGCTTTGATTAATTTCGCTTCGGAAAATAACGGCCTTCGTGTCCATTTAACATTTATAAGTTTGATGCGATTAAGTCTAGACGACTTCAGAATACGTGTATGTATATGTACATGCTGCGTGTATTTCGGATTACATGACGCAAAGTTTTTGCCTGCACAAATTCGTTAAATAGTCGAGAGTTTCTAATAGATTTATATGCCGATGGAAATCATGCGACTGCAAAATTTCACTTGACTCTTTTTTTTATGCAATAACTCATGTTTTTATGCACATGTACTCACCCAGTTTACGAGACGTTTCTCTTAACTAAATTTTACATAATGTAAGGAACGTTGATCACATTCCTCTGATATTTTGTCTTGGATAACTTGATTTAATCCACGTTTCTTATGAATCCTACTTGGTAACTTTTCCCTTTTCTACATATGATTTCTATGACTCTTTATTTATCAAATATTTCATATTTGATAAATTATAAAGTTAAACAACATTTGGTTTAAATTACATGAACTTTTCCATTAGCAAAATAAACTTTCTTTATTAAATCAAAGAATGTATACTATATTTAACGATTTTTTATTTGTAATTTTATGAAATATTCACTAAATTGTAAAGTTACACAAAGTTTGGTTTCGTATTACACTTAAATAAGTAAATTTTCCTTTTTGCCAAATAAACTACTTTTTAAACTAAATAACTTTTACAATATTAACTGTCGTTTTCTATGATATTTAATGAGATATTCATAAAATATGTTATGTTTACTAAATTATAAAGTTATAAAATATTGATTGTTATGAATTGGACTTTAATATATGACTTTTATAAAAAATGTGTTTATAACAAATTTTTCAAAATTATGTTTATGTTTTGGAATTGAATTTCATTCAACATCTTTCGACATTTAAGCTATGTTTAATGATTTTGTAATATTAGTAAATAGAACATTCAGAAAGTTAAACAACGTACATTTCGCAAATTCATGAATGGGTGAGTTTTTCTTTCGATAACTTTTATACAATTAATTCTTTGGAATTGAATTTCATTCAACATCTTTCAATTTTAAGCTATGTTTAATGATTTTGTAATATTAGTAAATGGAACATTCAGAAAGTTAAACAACGTACATTTCGTAAGTTCATGATTGGGTGAGTTTTTCTTTTGATAACTGTAATACAATTAGTTGAATATTTACGAAAAATTGCAATTTTATTAGATTTTTTCGATGAATTAATAATTTCAACGTCAATTAATTAAGGTAGTATCCACATTTTTCATTAGCATCAGACGGTAAATCCGGTTAAAATAAATTATGAAATACAGATTAATTGTTTGTTTGCTCTTCGAATTCGACCTTGCGTGAGTTGACTAATGATGTAATTACATTTTTTTGTATGTTAAAGTATAATTAATTAGTGTTACAAGCCGAACATTTCAATGCCTCTCATTAAATTATTTCTATTTATTGAATTTTATTCATTGAAATAATATTATTGTTTGTTAAAAAAGTTCCAATTTTAATTGACGAAACACGAGATTTTCCATCACAAGAATGTGTTAATTTAATAGCCTGTAACGAATTGAAAAAATACACTTAAAAACGTATATTTAAGAAATTTATCTTTGTTAAATTTTCAAATTACACTACAAATTTCTTTAAGAAACTTAATTTTTCTAATTATACTATAAATTTGCTTAAAACTGATACAAATGCATTTCAATTTTGCTAAATGCGATTTAAAATTCTGCATTTCAAAGTAATTTTTCAATCAAAAGAAATGGAATACATTTAGTACCAAATTTATGTCATTTTAATAATCAATTGTCGTTATTTTCATTTCAAACTCAGGAATTTTAGATTCTATACAATTAGTTTGAAACAAATTAAAAGAAATGAAACTATTTTCACGAATGCTATTTTGTGAAATTATTAATTTGCGATTTTTTTTAACAAATTAAGGAACCAAAAAACATAGTGTTTTAAACTATTCGTAAGTTATGAATTGTATGGTCGTGATTTCACAGTTGGCTTAGAGCAAAATTGGAGTCGACTGAGCCAACTTGACATTGACCGAGTTCGTTTGAAGTTTCGTTCTTTTCTTGTTCTTGGGTCGACGAAAGTGAAGAAAGTGATGCATAAGCAGCAACAACAACAACAACAAATTGAAATTCATCATAGTAATTGTGTGAACGGGGAAAAGTCTTCATTCACAAGAAGTATCCAATTGCAATAATAAGAAAAAAAACCATTGGCAATTGGCCGTAATACACTAATGGATACGATCCGAAATGTGTCAAAACTGTGAGTTTATATCATGCGAATGGTTGGAGGATTCTCTTAATATAATTACGGCCATCTGGTATCTGTCGTCACTTGAAGCCAGTAGCTGTACGCTACGCATTTACGTTGTTGCTTCTTTTTTTTGCCTTCTTTCATCTTCTTTTCCTCGTCGACATTTTAAGTGCTGACTTAATCTAAAGTACAGAGCTGCTGCTTCTCTCTTCCCATCTCCACCTCACCCATCTTCTGTTAAGTCAGAAGCAAAGGCGTCTCGGATCCTGCAAGATAAACGTAATTGTCATTTGACCCGGGGTGACGTCACGCGAAATTACTTAACATTCGGCGCGCACCGAAACGCTGAAAATCGTTCGTACTTGAAAGTGTTTTTGATCGTCCATAAAACGTACTTTATACATGTGTGTTGCAGCTGAATAGTTGCTTTTTTTCAACTTAAATAATACATTTACAAAGATGTTCGAATTAAGGAAGAATTGTATACATTTATGAACAAGTTCATTCTAATTGGGTTACTCAACAACGTTCAAAATAACCTCTTTGTCTTAATATTAACAACGTAATGTAATTTCAGACGAAATACATATTTTTCAGTGGCATTACTTGAATTGGTAAAATAACTCCTCTTGCAATGATTATATCTTTATTTTGATGTATCTTTCATATAGTTCAAATATTAAAATAAATACACAAATTAACAAGTCAATGCACCACATTCAACACAGATTCTGGATGACATAGATCAATTTTCAATTGACTTTTAATTGGTTTCATAGCAACGATCTTCATTTTGATTTATATCCCATTGAGATAAAATAATTAAAAAATACACAAATTAAGAAAGTAGTGCTCAAATTAAGGACGTTCTAAATTGTCTATCAATGACATTTCAATTTACTTTTAATTGGTTTCTTAGCAACGATCAATGAATCATATTCATGTGGATTTATCTTTCATTCAGCAGAAATATTACTGAAATAGACAAAAGTAGATCATTATTTAAAAAAATACATTTGCTTCACTTCTAATTGGTTTCACATCAACATTTTTTTCTTATAGAGCTTAAATATTATTGAACAATGCTCAGATTAATGTTCAACGATATAAATTACATTTTCAGTGACACTTCAATTGACAGTCAATTGGTTTCGTAGCAACGTCCAATTAATAACAAACTACACCCATACAGTATTTCTCTATAACGGCCCTCTTCAATTAAGACACGTTTTCGATTTACAGCCTAAAATGTTTCGCTATAACGGCAAAGAAACTTTTTTCCATGTCGATATATCTACATGTTGCTAATCTTGCGCAAGCGCAATAATTGATTCCTTATACGGCTTTTCGCTTTGCGGCCAAGTTTTGTGGAACGATAAATGGGTGTATTTCGTTTTATAACATTCAAAACTGCAACAGACAGAGAAGTAAGTTTTAACGACTTAATGAAATAAATAATAGTAATTGTAGTAATTGAATAATCGCGTTTTCTCTACTTCCATTGCCATTCCAAGCACATTTTTTTCTTCATTTTCGTCCGAGTGTCCTTGCGTTTCCGTTTCTCGTCGAGTTTCAAACGGTACTGAATATATGGATTTCCTGCAAACGAAACGTAATGCTAGAAGAAAGAATATGCGACTACATGAACAGTTCTTTCACCCATTTTTTCCATCGACGGATGCTGCTTTTAAAAATAAATTTGTATTACTCCTTCGAGCTCTTAAGAAACTCACTTCTCGGTGTGTTTATATTTTCATACGAATGGTAAAAAACGTCGATCTGAGGGGAAGAAATTTAATGAATTTCTATTACTCTTCTGGCTTTTAAGAAGATTACTTTCTCAAGCTTTGAATAAGTACACTTAATTGAAGAGAATACATTTATATTCAAACTTTTTAAATAGTTCATTTTTTCTCAATTTAAATGACTCTTTAAGCTTTGATTAAGTGAACTTAGGTCCGAATTTATATGTTTTACTTTACTAATAATAAATTAATTTGAAGAGAAGAAATTTACGAAATTTATATTAACTTCTTCAAACTTTTTACATAGTTCATTTTTGCTCAATTTAAATGACTTTTTAAGCTTTAAGTGAACTTAGTTCCGAATTTATGTGTTTTATTAGAAAAGAAAAATCAATTTGAACAGAAGAAACTTATGAAATTTATATTAACTTCTTCAAACTTGTTAAATAGTTCATTTTTACTCACTGTAAATGTCTTTTTAAGCTTTGATTAAGTGAACTTAGTCCCGAATTTATAAGTATTATTAGTAAAGAAAAATCAATTTGAAGAGAAGAAATTTACCAAATTTACATTAACTTCTTCAAACTTTTGACATGGTTCATTTTTACTAAATTTATAATACTCTTTAGGTTTTGATTAAGTGAACTTAGTTCTAAATGTATGTTTCAATAGTAAATAAAAATTTGAATTTGAAGAGATGAAATGAATGCAATTTATGTGAACTTTTTTAATTCATATTACATTTCAGACTTTTCAGAAGTTCAATTTTATGAGGAAGTGCACTTATTTCTATGTTTATATTTCACTTATTATCTAAATTGTGTAAAGAAATATCGATTTGAGAAGAATTAATTTCCACAATTTGTATTACTACTTCAAGCTTTCAAGAAATTTTACTGTATTTTCAATCGAATGTTGAAGAAATGTTATCGATCGAGAGGAAGAAATTTACACACAATCGAATGAATCGCCGGATTTTCTACCTCCAACAGATGTGCGCGTTCTATGCAAGAAAAATCGCAACAAAAGATCCTCTGGATGTAATTTACATTACGAGGATCGCTCAGTCTTTGTCCTAACACAACTGGAAGCAAATAATACAGAATGTAATACAGTTACATTTAGAAAAACTTAGTTACAGTTGATTTCAAATTAATTTATTGTTGTTTCTAATTAAAGTTTACTTGAAGAACGTAATATGAATATCAAATGGTTGCTTTACAGATGAGAAATGCTTTACTTCACGGTTTAACTGAATTCATCATATTTTTCATTGATTAAATTCTCATGAAACTGAAAAAAAATAATATACTTTTAGCCTAGAAATGTTAACAATTCAGAGTTTAATTGAATTCTAATTCGTTGTGATATAACAATTGTGTTGCTGAATACTTTTGTATCGATTCTCAATTTAATAAAACGAACTTTAGAGAATTGTAGTGAAATAAAGCTATTAATCGATTCGGAGAAGGCTACGGTCATGAACCGCTTTTGTCTGGACTTTCAATAAATGAGTGTGTTGCTTTGCGGCACAAAGGACGAAATGTTCTTTTTTCGAGTGTAGCAACCTCCGGAAAGGGATGACGAAACTGACTGGAGACGGACGGACTTTATCTGAACATCAGGAAAGCAAGTTTCGACTCGCCCATCGCCACAAAGGGAAGGTATAAATACACTTATGAGTTCGCCTAGACACTCTTCCGGAGACATCATTTCCCTTTGTTATGCTCACTTATCTTCTTGAGGGTCTGCCAAAAAACAATTTGATTTTATCTACCAACTAATTGTGTCATAAATATTCTTAGACAAATAGACCAAAATAAAGTCGTAGATCATTTTTCTTTCACAGTTCTTTGTATGTACATATATAAATTTTCAACGATCAAAAGGATTTTAACTAGCGGTTCATTTAATTATGTATTGATATTAGATGACAGCTGTCATCTCGCGTGAAGGTGTCTGATTTTAACTAGCGATTAATATAATTAACCTATGGGTTAATATTAACCCTGCGTCAAAGTCATTGGGTTAGAGAACAAAAGCAACAAAATTACAACATTAAAAATTCTAATGGTATTCTTGAACCTGACTTTCCACTATCGTCCTCGAATTTCATACAATAATAAGCCAGTTTTTTAAACTCTGTTCAAATGTCATTACTACTTACGAAAAAAAAAAACTACAATTTCAAGCTAAATATAGTAATGTTTGAAGCTGTTGCATAATACATGATTTTCATTGTTAAGAGAAAAAACAGAAACGTTGAAAGGTCTTATCGACTGTGAATATCATACAATTTGCATTTATATTGCATAAATCAAATATATTTTTGAGTTGTTAACATTTCTTTAAACTTAATTATAAATTGCAATTATTTACGAATATTTAATCACATTACGTAACAGAAAAATGTATTACTTTTTAAAGTTCTGTTGTTTTACAACGAAGTTTAATAGTAATCCATATGTGATAGTAGTGCTATTTCCAAGGAAACCATATCGAATTTCATACACACAATGTTACAACAACTAATTCACAAACACATCCGATTTGTGTATTACAGCAACGACCTTAACTGCTTTATAAATACGCGCAATATTGATTTCTCTTATTAAGGTTTCATTTGGCAAACAAACAAACAAGAAATAAACGACTCTTCGTCTCGTCGTGTGCTAATAATTACCGGAATATGTATCCCATCATGAGACTAATTGAACACTGTCAATTCTGAAGACATATTCCGTTGTTATTCGATTAGTTTATTGTCTTTTTGATGCTACAAAAAAAACATTCAATTAACTTTAATTATGCTGTTTTTAGCGAAAATTTAATAGATTTATCTTCTTTAAATGAAATTTCTTTACATCCATTTTTTTTCAACAAATACAAGACATTTTAAACAGACATAATTCTTATAATTTACAGAAAATTAAAACATTAAGCTTTACAATTACACATTACAATTTTATCTTATATTTGAACACTAAACTTTATAAATAGCATTGAAGATTAACGATAAATTAGTGAAAATGTAAGAACAGTTTTAAATTTTCATTTAAAAACATAACAACTAATTACTAATAATTGAAAATAAACACAACACTTTGCTTAAAGTCATATAATTTGTTATATTTTAGCTCCAATTTCCATGCTTTACATAAAAAATTGAATTGGAATCAAGTAATTAACATGTAAATATTACACAGTATTTTTTTGCTATTTATTTTAGCACACATTGCTTTTAAAACTCTTAAAAATGTATTCGTTATGAGATTACGTCTACTGTAATGAAATGGTTGCATGTATTTGTTGATTGTTTTATAAATAAATGTGCAACGTGATAAATAGGAAATTGATGTCACCTTTGAACGACGCAAATAAAAATTATTGCTTAGAAACTGCAAACAACATATTATTTAACGCGATTCCATGGCAACGCACATTAATTACCCTCAATTATCATAGTTAAAGTGAAACGAGGCGTTTGCATCGACAACAAAAGCGAAATAAAACATAAAAATAAATAGGAAAACAATGCGGCATTGTCGGGCGGACTCATTCAATATCAAAGTTATTTAACTATTGCATGCAAGTGCTGTTGTAATTTTCCTTTTCTTGAATCGAAAATACTGTTTTCGTTTGTGTGCGGTGCAAGAACTTGTTCGAAGTGCATACGGCACGAATCGAAATGCAATAAACAGATGCCATCACGTCCTCCAACAAATCGATTCTTTTTCAATTCTTCTGTTCGCAGCAAGAAGAGTTTTCGTTTCGTTTGAGAGGGGAAATTATGCAATTTATAGAGTTCATAACAATAATAGAATCAGCAGCAGCAGCAGCAACCTTCGAGTGAGAGTCCACCGATGTTTCCAGTGAATTTCGTATTACTTCATCGTTCTGCTATTTATATTTATACATGTGTATAACCGACACATCGGCCGACGCGAAACCGACAATATTAACAGAATGTTTACGGATCGAGATTAGTTCATTAGGAGGCGATCATAACTGGATTATTGCTGGAGTGCTATTTTAAGGCGCAGATTGAGATTAAGCATGTGCGTGTACTTCTTGTTTTGGTTAACCATGTAGTAATTAGTGCACAGAGTTTCCTGCTTTTTTTCTGTATTCATACGAATTGTGTGTTTACTTTATACGATGAACACATGTTCTGAACTGGAAGTTATTGTTGCTTTCTTTGCAGATCCGGCGAGCGATGTCGGGCCTGACTTTGTCCAGCAGCTCCGGAGGGCCGACGACAGGTGTACCGAAAGGTGCTGTGGAGTTCACTGAAAGTTCTGGCAGAGCTCTGAAACTGCAAACCGATGGACCGCACCTGGTCAGCATGGGTGGGGACAGGCTCAGCACGGCGGTCACTCTGCATCCCTTGCCTTCAGGTAAACCTTAGTCTGCCCAAGCAACTATAATCATAATAACAGTCGTAACTAAACCTTCTATCGTCGTCGAGTGCTCGAAAAGTGCATCTACAGTAGTACTGCATCAAGTTTTATGGGATTATAAACAACGGTAGGGCAAATACTAAGAATTTTTAAATATTTCTTCAATTTATAAAGAAAAAGATCTACAAGACATAATAGTAACTGTTTTATTATATATACTTTAAGTAAACACTTATATTGATAGCCTTTGCAAGTATTAATAATAGAAGTGCATCTACAGCACTACATCAAGTTTTATGGACTTATGGTAGGACAAATATCGAGATTTTTTAATTTTTTCAATTTAGAAAAGGAAAGTCGGCAAAACGTAAAAGTAACTGTTAGTTTTATTATATTTACTTTTCAAGTAAATACTTATGTATTATCAAAAACTATAATGATAACCTATGCAAGTATCATACTTGAAGTGCAACTACAATACTTTCTTCGAGTTTTATGGGGTTATGCTAGGACAAATACCGAGATTTTTAAACTTTTCTTCAATTTAGAAAAGAAATGTCTGCAAAAAGTAAAAGTAACTGTTGGTTTTATTGTATTTACTTTAAAGTAAATGTATTGTCAAAAAGTATATTGATAGCCTTTGCAAGTATCATAATAGAAGTGCATCTACAGTACCACATCCAGTTTTATGGGTTTATGGTAGGATACACACCGAGATTTTTTAACTTTTCTTCAATTTAGAAAAGAAAAGTCTGCAAAAAGTAAATGTAACTGTCAGTTTTATTATATTAACTTTAAATAAACACTTATGTATTATCAAAAAGTATATTGATAGCTTTTGCAAGCATCATAATAAAAGTGCATCTACAGTACTGCATCAAGTTTTAGGGGTTATGGTAGCACAAATTTCAACATTTTTGAACGTTTCTTCAATTTATAGAAAAACTGCAAAACATAAAAGTAATTGTATTTTTTTATAGACTCCACTTTAAAGCAAAAATTCATATTTTTTCAAAAACTATAGTTTTATGTTCAATTATAATATAAAATCTAATTGTGATAGCTAGTGTAAGTCATCTTAATAACGCTATAGTAAACATAATGAAAATGTATTTGACATTAAAACTTTAAGGTTCTTTAATGATATGTGAAAAATTGGTTGATTTTAGAATAACTTCGATGTAAGATTTTCATCATATATTTTTTTGTTTTCACTACTTCTTCATCCATTATTTCATTCTGGTTGAACTCCAATTGAACAGTTTTTAACGAATTTGAATATAGTGTAAGTCATCTTAATAATGATACAATAAACATAATGAAAATGTATTTGACATTAAAACCTTAAGATTCTTTTTGATATGTGAAAATTTGGTTGATTTTAGAATAACTTCGATGTAAGATTTTCATCATATATTTTTTTGTTTTCATTACTTCATCGATTATTTCATTCTAATTGAACTCCAATTGTACAGTTTTTAACGAATTTGAATATATTTTAATTTGCAACACAACTTTTACAAATGTCATGTTACCAAAGACACTGCAATTAGGCAATTAGTTCAAAATATCAATTTGTAAACTATATTATTTACTACAAGATTCTATGTAAATATCTTTAGTGAAATCAATTTTATAATACTTGTATTGTGTAAGATATTAGTTTTCTTTGCCAAACGACGAAAAGTTGGCTTTGATTTGGACCTTCAACAATCAATAAGGATGCACTCGCCTCTCATTGATTTTACTGTCATCTTGGTTTTCGTTACAATTGATTCATGACAAGTAATTCTACTCTCATGTTTTATAGATTTCCCTAAAAGCATGCAAGATATACCATGCTTGTTTGAAACAAACTGGAAATATTCATGCAAACTTATTTACACTACATTTCACACCTTTAAAATAAGTCAACTTCATTTTTTTTACTACGAATTACTATAAATTGAAATCGATACATCTTTCAGCTTATGATCATTTCATTTTCCATAGTTTTAGCTTTAATTTGCTTACCTAAAACATTAAATGACATTTGTAATTATAAAGAAAATGAGGATAAAGTATGAACACTCCAATTTTATAACTTCATTTTTTACTGCGAATTATTATATATTAAAAATAGATACAACTTTTAGCTTATGATTATTTCATTTTTCATAGGTTTAGCTTTAATTTACATATCTAAAACATTAAGTGATTATTCAAAAATTTAGGAAATTTTTATGATAAATTCTTAGAAATACATATAATTTTCTTTTAATTAGTTAAGAGGATTCAAATTAGTAAAATTATAAACTTCTTCCAAATATAAGTCTTCCAATAATGTAACGAAATGTATTGTTTTGCAATGTGAAGTCCTGTTTTTAGAAATATTACAATAGTTTGACAAAATCCAAATTATTTAACTTTACTTAGACATTTGTAATATTAGATTTTTGTAATCTACAATCAGGTGAGACTTAGACAACAGTATTTTAATGATGTAATAACTGAAGTAGAAATCACTTAAGCTCTTCGGAAGGAAGGAACCCCTTCGATTATAAGTGGAAGAGGCCAGGAAGTGCGTTTCCAAAACAAGCGGAGGAGGGACAAGTTGTTAATTAGTAATACAAATTGTGAGCCGGTCGTGTAGGTGTTTTCACGTATTTGTATTTATAAATATGCCTATGTACGTTTCTAAATTTAAAACGTTCGCATTACTCTAAATCCGGTGCTCGTTGTGTTACGCCAAGTGAAGGGGGAAATTAATGAAGAAGCGAAAAAGAAGAAACAAACGAGAAAAAAAATGAGTAGAAGTTGTGGTGGTGCATAGTAGCAGCAGCAGAAGAGCGGAAGATGAAAAGCCGCATGCGGAGCAGTCCGAAAAAACATGACCGAATCTATATTAGAATATGAGTGTGGAGAGGAAGAGTAAATAAAAACATTGAAGTGAAGTGCGTGTGTGAGGGCACAGGAAACGACCGAAACTCCTCTCGGTATTAATTTAGTCTGCGGTAATTAAGTTCGTCTTGGACTCATTGTAAGGAGCATATTTTTAGTGCACCGATGATCAGCATCATTATCATGACCGTCGTCTCTGCGTTGCACCGAGATTCAGGTTCAACAAGACAAACTGTCTCGGATGATGCATTATTTTAGGGACCTGAATGAAGACAAATATAGATTTCTGGAACGAACATTGCTCTTGTCTCTTGTATTTAATGTATACCTCCAGGGGCAGACTAATCATGATTATGGTAAAGTTTTTGGTTGATTCGATTTATTTCCTCTGAAAGCGCACGTTGCAAAGGGGGATTCCATTTACTAGTCGCACGATATTGTCTGGGGTCATGACTCATACAAACCGATTTTCCCTCCATGGGACTGCCAAACAATGGGTCTGCTGGGTCTGGCCTCTATTTTCACCAAATACTATTCGAACGCATTGAATTCGACGCGTATAAATAGATTCGCATCCGCTTTTGCAAACAAATGGTTCTGAATTGGATTTCGTGCCCTGCGTCTTGTGTGCTCTAATGAAATAGACAATTCGCAATTCTGAAATTAGTTTTTAGTTTGGTTCGCAGAAACTCGACCGTTTGTAAACATCGTTTAATCGTTCTACAGATGACTCAATCATCGTAACACTTTTACCATTCATTATATTTATATTACATACATTTCGAATTGTATACAATTTACATCTGGATCGAATCATAATTGCCGATTTCATATTCAATTTTTACTATTTTTTCATCAATTTACATGAAAAATTTACAATTTGTACGTAATTTAAATACGAAATCACTGATTGAAGATACTTTAAGATACAAAAGCAAATTATACATATTTTTTTTTTAAAAACGTTATTAATAAGTAAACAAAAATACACATATCATCATTGTTTCAATCAGTTTAAGATACAGAAGACAATCAATTACTGTTTTCATGTTCAAAAGAAATCCTCAATGGAATTAGAAATATTTTAAGAAAAAAAAAGGTAATATTTTTGTTTAATTTTGGAAAACTAAATTTTTGATGTAATTCAAGAAAAAAAAACCAATAATTGAAGTAGAAATATTTCATCTTTATTTCTATTAACAATTGAAGAAATAAGAACGAATAACAAATTTAATTAAAGAAAGAAATTTATAATTAAATATTTCTTAATTTTTACAATTAATCTACTTCACTTAAGATTCCCTAATTTTCTAATAGTTTTGTGTAAAAATTCTTAAATGTTGTACATATCTGTACATTGATTTCTAGTTTTTTAGCAAAATCAAAACACGAAATATTTTGTTTAAAAACAAAGAAAGTCATGATTAACATTTCGATGTGATTTTTTTTATTTTGTTTATTGATTACATGCAACAAAAATAACAATTGAAGTAACATGAATTTTGTCATTACTATTTTTTGCCTTTATTACTTTAATTAATAACGAATAAATGATTTCTAAATGCTTTTGAAAGATAAATACAATCAAATTGCACGATTCTAATCATTGCAATTTTTATTTAATTGCAAGTTGTTTATTGACATTTCATTGTTTACTAATTAATTGCAATGAACAATTGAAGAGATAAGCATGCGTGATTATGTTGACATTATATTGTTTTAATATTTCTGTTTTATTACTTTAATTAATTATCGATTATCAATAAAGAAATATTGAAATTTACAAAATTTAAAAAAATATAATCAATACATTAGAAGTTTATGCATTGATTGTTTTGTAATTTTGAAAATAGTTTCATATTACATTTACATAAAATTGTTGCATATTCGACAGTCAATTACGTAATTATTAATAGTGCTACAATTATGTTATTAGATTAGTTTTATCGCTTGTATAATCAGCTTTAATTTACGTATTTTGCTTATTATGTACTAATGTTAATTATAAAGATATTCACAAAAAAACGAAGACACGGTATTTTCATTAAATTGTGTGAAATTCGACAGTGAATTAAGCAATTATTAATAGTGCTAAAATTATGTAATTATATTAGTTTTAACCTTTGTATTATCAGCTTTAATTTACGTATTTTGCTTATTGTGTACTTTTATTAATTATAAAGATATACACAAATAACCGAAGACACTGCTTCAACTATGTTATTATGCTAGTTTTATAATTTGCTATTGAATTAGGAAAAATTAACACTCAAAGAACTAAGAACATTCACTCATCTTATATTAGAATGCGCTGTTGTATTCAAACAGCACGAAAGGTAATTAATCCCGGTGTTTTCGTTTCGTCTAAAACTTAATACTTCTCTTCGTAAACGATCTCTCCTCGCGTCCGGTAATTACGCACAAAAGTAGATTGGATAAGGTGATTAAATGGGATACCGGCTTACGTTCATCATCCTCTCTCGGTTTGTTTTTGTTTTGTTTTTCTCATCCTCATCCTCATCTTCGTCTCCTTCGTGTCTTCCTCGCGGCCGAACACTTCAAAAGAAAACGATTGAAGAGAGCCGCTGCTGCGGATGACTCTTGGATATAAATAAAGACCAGGTTTGATGCTGCCTGCCATTTCGACCGGATCGAATCTCATCTCATCGTTTATTTAAAGATCTTCGATGCATATTTTTACCTCTCATTATTACCTAATTATCGCAGTGATTTAGCTAATAATGATAACAATTTTGAAATCGATTAGAACAAAATCGGAATACAGATTACAGGACTTTGAGAATTCCAGACAAAATTACTGGAATTGGGACAACATTATACAATATAATTATGATTTTGTGTTCATAAAACAATAATACAATTTATCTTTTTGCACCTTTAGTTATCACTGTAGAAGTAATTGGAAAAAATTGTAACATGAAGTAGAAATTTTAAAATCAAATTGTAAAACCATTGGTATTCTAGTGTTAAAAAACAAAAAATCAAGAAATATTGAAACTTTGAAATCGACGGAGGCCAGCAAAGTGTTTTTTATGAAAACTAAATCTAGTTTGCTTCCGTTTATTTGCCATTGTCAGTTTTTGAACAAATTACTAAGTGTTTCTTAGTACTGATTGGTCAAGTAATGTTGATGGCCACTTAAGTTTAAAACTTTCTTTCGAATGTACTTGACTAATGGGTGGTATAGATAATGTGAAAACCTAATACAGGTATTCCTGGAGGGGGTACATTTTTTTACGAGGGGTTGCGTTTCCGAGACTTGAATACTCAACATTGGTACTTGTTTCAGGTATTATTACTTTAGGTAGCAGTCCGAAGGTGGACATAAATGTGCAAGGAACCGGCGTTCTTCCAGTGCATTGTCACATAGAGAACGTTGAGGGTGTAGTGACGATTTACCCGACTTCAGGACAAGTCTGCATCGATGGGGTTGCAACAGCTGAGCCTTCCAGATTAACACAAGGTACGCTATCGATGTATTTGATTAAGTAACGTGAGTTTATAACTGTTCGTGTTTCCAGGTGTGATGCTGACGATTGGACGTTCGAATTACATGCGATTCAATCATCCGGCCGAAGCGAAATTGATGAAATCCGTGCTTCCGAACTCGCGTATATCTATGGCCCCATTTCCATTCGATAACGTGATGTACTTGCAAAAGCAATCGAACAAAAAGCCCCCGGTGGCGCCGAGGAAGAGTCCCCGAGAGTCCCTATCAGACGAGGAACCACCGTCCAACATCATGACGAAGGTGTCCAAGTTCGAATACTTAGCAGCTCAGAACTTCAGGAAGAGCATCTCCCCGAAGGTGTTCTCCGCCAATTTAGTTACTGTGAACACTCCGGCTAAAGATGTTCTCGGAAAGGCGCCTCCGGATCTGCACAATTTCGCAAAGAACATTTCGCAGCCGGCCGTCAATTACTCGGACTCAGGGATCGGGGAGAAGCAGAAGAACAAGACGCCAGATAGACAGATCTTCGGGTGCAAGTCTCCGGCGTACGTGAACGTGGCTATAAACGAGGGCAAGAGCATAAACAACAAGGTGGTTCTCTTCGAGAATGGAAGCGCGCCCAAACCGCAGAATATTAATCACGAGCAGCCGCACGAGTTGAACAACATCACGAGGAATTACAATCCTTCGACTACGACACACAAGAACACCAATGTCAGTCTGAACAAACCGCAATGCAGGAGCGTCACACCTACGTCGAGCGGCGATAGGACAGATCTGCAGCAGCAGCATAGGTTGAGCGGTTCCCTCGGCGATCTCACAGCAAACAATTTCGAGAGCCTCGCCGTGCGGAAGAATGAGGCGGAAATCAGGAGGAATCAAGTGAGTTTTGCAATTCGTTGCCAAGAGGTCAAATCGAATGTTATCGTTGAAAATGTTTTAGGCGCAAGTGGATAGGATCAAGGAGCAGGAAATCGAAAAGGCGGAGCAGGTGAGGTTGGAGGAGATACTGAACATGTGCGCAGAGTACGACAAACAAGTACAGTGCGAGAAGTCGATGAAGCCGACACCGAATAGGTAAATACAAATACTCTTATCTGGTTATCAACATCATAGTTTACACACGTTGACTAATCGTAACCGTCGTTACACATTACATCCATACATTTTATTTTTTTTGTTGTTTTTTTTTCAATTCAGGATAAAAACGAACGGTTCACTGCCAAGAGATAAACGTACTTGCATTTCGCCTAATCTGCTGAGCTCGCCGGGCGGAGGATCGCCTTTGCACAGCGGCTCTCCCAGCCAATCCAAAGACAATACGGTCTTCAAATTCGAGGTGGACAAACCGAACAATCATCACTCGTACGAGAACGTTACCATCAACCACAACCACCAAGTGTATTACGAAACCGTCGAGATTCGGAAGCACAACATCGGGGAGGATGGAAAGAACTGCATGAGCACCTACGAGAACGTCTCCGTCAGCAACAACGGAATACCGCATTTCCCTCAATCCCCGAGGACCAGAATCAAGACGTTCGTCACCACGAATAAAGAAAGGTGAGTTTCAATTATACCGTGTCCATATCTACTCTGTGCATTTTAATCCGATTACGTGAACTGCACTCTCTTCCTTTTCCTGATTTATTGCCTTGACTAACGTAACAATTCAAAGCTTCTAATTGTAGTCACTTAACGTTATATAATAGTTCACTAATAGGAATACACATTTTAATAACTTAATTATAATTAAATTGATTGCAAACGTAAAGAAACAAATATCCATACAATAATAATAATAACATTGAAATGCAGAAAGACTTTTGTAGTAATATAATTTAGTTTTATTCCTTTTTTAAGTTAATTTTTTGTAGTTGTTACTTTAACACAAAATAATAAAAAGTGACACAAACGGCTATTGACCATTTACTATCTTAATTGTAACAACATTTAGTAAATTTGAATCGATTTAACCTTTGTCGTCTTATAGATTAACAGTCAATGCACATAAAGCCTATCTTTATATTTCCTGGAGAAAGCTATGATAAACTTCGTTATGCTCTCAATTAGTGTATATTTTTACGGGTATTATATTATGTTGCAACTTCGTTCATTGTAATTAATTGGACTTGAATTACTTCTACGTTAATCCAAATTTGTGTTTATGGAAATATGTGAAATTAATATGATTTTATGTGTATTTTTTTATCTTTTTCAGTCCATCAAAGAATGAACTATTGGATAGAAATGAGCATAATATAAGCAACAAGCATCTGGATTTGAGTGCGAATTTCAAATCGAAAACGCTGCCTCCGAAATTCATTCTGGCGATGAAAGAAGAGAAGGATTTAATCCTTCAATTGGAAAACTACGAGAATCTCACGCTGAACAATCACAGCGCCAGCCTATCGAATAACTTGAACGTTTCACAGGAAATAGGAAGCAATGACATGATCGGTCGTATCGATAGGGATGCAAATGTCCAGAAGATAGAAGCGTTGCGTTTGGATCGAAAAGAGAAACTGAATGCGATCACCAACATGAAGAGGCAAATGGCAGAGATCGAGAGTCACGGAGAGGAATTGTGTCGAGAGGTATTTATATTCATAATTTACGGTAAACAGTTTTAAACTTGCTTTCAATGATTTGTTTAGCTCGAATTGGAGAAGGCTTTAATTGTCGGCGAATACAAGTCGAAGGAGTTGGAGATCGAGAAACTGGAGATGCGCAAAGAGCAGTTGATGAAGCGCGCTTTACGTTTAGACGAGAAGATGAATGAGAGCCAGGTGATTCAGGAGGAGGACCAGAAGATGTGCAAGGAAAAGTTACTGGATGCTCAAGAGAACTTAAGCACGATAGAGCTTAAGCTGACAGTATTACCTAAAAGCACACCGGATTACGATAGGACCTTCGAAGAGCTTCTCGTCGCGCAGGAGGTGCTCGATACGGAGCGGAAGACCTTCGAAGACCTGGAGTTCCACCATTTGGAGGAGGAGGCGGATTGGTTGGCGAGTCGCGAGGAAATCCAAAGGGAAATCCTGGAAATAACGAAACGCATCGACGAACTGTCGCATCAGATAAACGATTTGGATAAGGAGAAAACGGTCACGTCGAACGTCAACGCCAAGGAGTACAAGAAGATCGACGAGAAACGGCTGGAGTTCTCGAGGAAGATCGAGGAGATCCGCAATCAAATTAAAATTATAGACGCAGAGCTCAGCGCGCTGGACAACAAAGAGACTGACGATGAGGTGTCGACGGACAGCGACAGTGATAAAACGAAGGACACCACCGAGAAGCGTCTGCTGTCCGACTCTTCTCTGAACCAAATTAGCGATCTGAGCTGCTCCTACATCATAAGCAGCACCAAACTCATCGAGGAGGACTTCAACATGTCGCAATCCTTCAACGAGAAACTGTTCATGGACAAAACGGTGTTGGACGATGGTTTAGGTTCGTTTTATCATTTTCGATCTCGAAACTGTTCACTTGATTACTTCTTAACTTGCAGGTAAAAAGTTCCCTAGTCAAGACGATATCGATCGCATCAGCAAGATCACCATAGATGCTCCCATCAACATGGTGGAGGATAGTAGAGGATCTCTGGGCAGGAAGACCATCGAGTCTCTCAAGGAAATCGAAAGAAACAGGCAGCTACATTTAGTCCAACAAGGTATGTTAACGTTACTTTCCAAGTAGCGCGTAATCCATTTGATACGACAAAACTAATTGATCAAAGTGATCGTTTCAGGCTCTCAAGTGATAGAAAACGAAAGACGGAGAGTATTAGCACTTAAGCAGAAAGTACAAAACGAGGTCCGCTCGAAATGGGCGCAGAGGAAGCAGGATTGCCTATCCTACAACTCCACCGGTTCCGATGAAACTCCAAATGAGTAAGTTTCATTTTTTAATATACCATAGCAAAGTCAATGTCACAGCATTATCAAATGTAGCTGAAAAATCAACTTCCCTTTTATCTGGATTATGACACACAGAACCTTGATTCAGAATGAATAATAGCAGTATTGTTAATTCTTTCGAACCCCGCGCATTGTAAATCAAAAATCTAAATTTAACTAACATATAGTGAGTATTATGCCTTAAAATGAATAAAAACTTTGGTAATTACTGAAATCATTATTTCAAAATATTGATAAATTTGATTCCATAAACAAATTTCTCTCATTCAGAATTTACCGAAATAATAAGATTTAGTGAATCAAGGCAAACAATTCTGAAACAGCAAAGTGCTGCACATTCAAGAATCCGGTATTAACAATTTAAAGGTTCTATTCCTGCGCTAAGTAAACCTGTGCATTAAGAGACTTGCCAAAAACATAGCTTAGCAACAAAAACAAAAAAATCGTCTATAAACAAACACAATATTTGGAAATAGAATCCGTTTTGTGAGAGAGCCTCAGTTTATGATTAATAAAATACGTCGGAATTACGTGATGTTCCCACACGTAAATGTATAACCATTTTCATCCGAATTTTCATGTTCGTTCAAAAAGTAAAATAGTTCGAAAAATGTAGTTTATTGCAGCCAAATTCACAGCACGTTTTCCAATTTATTTGCTTAGAATGTGAACAATGGGATGATTAATATTCGATTCCTTGAACATTTTTTTGTTAAAATATTTAGTTTGATTATGTAATTATTGTTAATTACAACCAAATTATTGCAAAGGAAAGTCATATCCATATGGTTAGAATCGTCGGTCTTCATTCTGGAGTCCTCGATTCGAGACCCAGATACAACACAGGATTTTGTTTGTCAGGATTTTGCTTCTTTCAGTGCATTTTTCAGTACTTCTGGAATAAGGCCATTGATTCCTAATGAAAACAGTCTTCAAGGGATACTGAATATCCGAATGGATACATTTTAGAAGTCGCTGCTAAAAGACGCCAAAAAAAAATAAAAACAATATGATTGATGTCTCAACCTACATTCGATGTTCGAAAATTTAATCAATTTTTTAATGAAATTGGTTAATTATGTAATCATTGATTCTATAGCTAATTCATTTCACGTTTTCCAATTTATTACGTTTTCATAACTAACAATAATTGGCTTAAAATATGAACAATACTGAGATTAATGTTTAAATCTTTAAACAATGTTCATTAAATTAAATTGTTTTATCGTGTAATCATTGATATTTTCAGCACAGAATTGTACAAGGAAGTACCTTGGCCCACAAGGTACTCCTATCCTTTCTTTTTTCGAAAAAATGTGACCTTGTCCATTTGAAATTATATTTATATGAAGAATATAAACTTATGAAAATAGAACTAAATCACGTGTAATAAATTCAACAAATTGTTGTTTTCCTCTCAACACAAAAAACAAGCTTAATTTCACGCATTATGCAATTAAATTTTGAATTGCTTCAGCTGATCTCGTTCGAAAAATACGCGTAACATAATTCGTGTAATAAATTATATATACAAAAAACATACATGTAATAAAATCAACCACATTATTATGTTTACATATTGGGGAGATTAGAGAAGAACACCTGTTTACAGTATAAACATCGCTTCTTCGCGCGCGTTTCATTGGGAATCAACCAGTCAATTTCGCTGCAAAAATTTGTCTAAAGTGCGCGTGATCGAAAACTCTAATGAGCCTTACATAAAAGATAAGGATCTTATCGTGGGTCTAAGAGATATACAAATTTTTCTGTCAGTTGCGAAGGCCTCGAGAGGAGCCAGTCAAGTCCCCCCCTGAGAGAGAGAAAAGAAACTTGGCAGTTCTGAATCGAATAAAGCAAAACGAGAAATAGAATGGACAACATACAGAACGGTTTGGACTATTTGAAAAAGAAGTTTAAGTAAGTGCGAACACGAAGTTAAGTGGTTATTGTTTACGTTTGCTTTAAGCCTAAATTGCCGCGGAGGCGCATGTGGGACATAAACGCTCGACTTTATTATTTATCAAGTGCGAACGTGTTATTTGTTGTGTGCGGCTGCTGCGAAATGAATGAGGTTTTGGCTCACGAAACGTCTTTATACTTTATGTCCAGCCGGTTAAAATTAAACCCGACGAATAAATCGCCTCTCCACCAGAAGATAAACACCGAAAATCCCGACTGATTGCATTTGCAAACAACATCCAGCTTTGCTTTATTTTTTAGCTTGAAAGAAAAGACAAAAAAAAACGTACGTTTTGTCAACGTTACCAATTAATAATACCGGTTTTCTGTTGTTTCGCATATGAAAAATGTAAACATCTAGATGGCAATGGAAAAAAACATGACCTTTTCTGTTTCTAGGATTATTATTGTTGTTACGTAACGCTTCTAAAGCTTGTTTTAGTCCGAAATTCGCGTCTCTTTTGGTTTTGAAATCAGCATTGGTTAAATTTAAAAGCAATTGCTTTAATGTAATTTAGAAATTCACTTCATCGTGGGAAAATCCAATTAATTCCAATTTCGAAAGCGTCTCCAATCCAATTATCCAAAGTATGTTTCCTTCGATTCAATTAATGTATAATTCGATTTCGTAATGAGCAATAATGAGCTCTTCTCGACGAGTGAAGATGTCTATTAATAATCCTCGATTATGTGCTATGAAGACGTCCGACGCTGTTCACCTGTTATCCAATTTTTGGAAATCGTCCAAGAAAGCAAAAAAAAAAGCGGACGCAAATGACATTGGCGCATCTTATTACTCATTGCAATTACTCTCTTTTTTTGTGTTCTGTGTGTGTTCACTATTAATGTACTACTCTCTTGTTACAGGATAATGGAGAACGAGCAGAAACTCGACTCTTCCGACGCGACTTCCGGTGATTTAGTCTGCAACAAATTAAGCCCTTCTCCTACCCAGGTGAGTTATTAATTGTTTAACTACAAAAAAATCTGTTTAACATCATTTTCGTAACATCACATACGGTAACACTTTCCAAATTCATTCGATTCATTTTTAAGCTGAAACACAGTTTCGATCAAACTTTTTCATTTAAAAAATTCTCTTATGAAAAGTTTGTTTCAAAATGTATATAAAGTGCAATTCACTCAGTAGAGACCTAAAAATAGAGTAAAGCAATCTAATTTACCTATTTTCATTGTTTTTTTTTACTATTTTATTCATGAAAATTTGATTATAAAATGTAGTTTAAACAAGTTCAAAAAACTCGAAAATAGCGATCAAAATAAATTATTTTCATTGTTTTTGATATTACCTTCACGAAAATTATATTACAAAACGTTAAAGTATACAATTCATTCGTTTAAAGTCTAAATGTAAGGCAATCAAATTTACTTATTATTAAAATTTCTTATTATTTTCTTCGTGGAAATTTGTTTAACGTACACTCATGCACTTAAAAACTTGAAAATAGCGATGAAAATGATATATTTTCAAAATTTCTTGCTATTTTCTTCATAAAAATTGTATTGCAACACGTTTTTAAAGTATAATTCAAATTTCTTGCTATTTTCTGGATGAAAATTTGATTAAAAACGTTTTCAAAGTATGCAAACTCACTAATTTGAAATCTATAAATTAAGGTGACCAAATTTACTTTTTTTTTAATTCCTTACTATTTTCTTCATAGAAATCTGATTACAATTAATAATAGTAATTAAAGTAGAATGAACTCATTGAAAAACTTGAAAAAAACGGTCAAATTTATTTATTTTCCATATTTCTTACTATTTTCGTCGTAGAAATTTGATTACAAAATGTATTTACCGTACACTCATGCACTTAAAAACTTGAAAATAGCGATGAAAATGTTTTATTTTCATTATTTCTTGCTATTTTCTTCATGAAAATTGTATAGAAACTCGTTTTCAAAGTACACAAACTCACTATCTAAAAAATAAGGTGACCAAATTTACTTATTTTCAAAGTTTCTTACTATTTTCTTCATAGAAATTTGATTACAGTTAATAATAGTAATTAAAGTAGAATGAACTTATTGAAAAACTTGAAAAAAACGGTCAAATTTATTTATTTTCAATATTTCTTACTATTTTCTTAATGAAGATTGATTACAAAACGTTTTTAGTCTACCTTATTTTCTTCATTAAAAAAATATGTTAAAGTTTATTTAAAGTACAATTAACTCATTAAAAAGCATCTAAATATAGAGTGAAACATTCAAATTAATATATTTTACAAATTTCTTGCATTTTTTCTCATAGAAAATTGATTTCAACATATATTAAAAGCACAACGCACTCAATTAAAAACGAGAATAAGGATCAAATTTTACCAATTTCCTTAATATGAATATGTTTTCAAAATGTATTGAAAGTAGAAAGTATTCATTACAAAGCACCTAAAAGTAGAGTACACCCATTCCTCGCTTTACGGCCTAGATACGTTCCACGAAACTTGGCCGCAAAGCGAAAAGCCGTATAAGGAATCAATTATTGCGCTTGCGCAAGATTGGCAACATGTAGATATATCGACATGGAAATTGTTGTTTTTACCGTTGTAGCGAAACATTTTAGGCCGTAAATCGAAAACGTGCCTTAATTGAAGAGGGCCGTTATAGCGAAATGCCGTATAGCGAGGTATGGGTGAATAGTGTATATTTCTTGCAGTTTTACTCATGAAAAATTTATTTCAAAAAGTATTTAAATCATAATACACTAATGAAAAATCTAAAAAAACGCGATAAAATGCGTATGTATTTTAAAAATGTCTTTATAAAACCTTAATTGCTAATAGATTTTTCAGAACAATTTACTCATAAAAAAAAGTAATTTATTTGAAAAATTTCCTCTTTTAAATTTTACTTCAAAATCTATTTAAACCACAATACACTCATGAAAACCCTAAAAATAGAACAACACGATAAATTTGACTTATTTCAAAGCAATTTCTTACTATTTTCTTCGCGAAAATTTGATTTCAAAATCTATTTAAAGCACAATGCAGTCATTAAAAGCCCTAAAAATAGAGAAGTACAGCATTACGAAATATTTATTTCTAAACAATTTTCACGTGTCATTATTTCCAAATTGAATGTTTTATTTCGCAATTTTATTACGCGATTTCCTTTTTAACGACGATCCAAATATTTGGATTAGCGAAGTTAACTGCGAGCAGTTAGTTACCTTGTGTCCCATTCATAAAACTTTGTTCGTCATAAAAAAGTAGATAGAAACTCGGGTCTAATAAAGTACGAAGTCGTAATTTATGCGAGGAAATTGGATGATTGCAGCTCCAATTCGGTCCACTTTCTGGACCTGCATCTCGCTCCGATTTACGAGCGTTTTTTTTTGTTTTGTTTTGCTGTGAACTTTTGTCGAGTGCGCGCATAACTGTGGATGTTCGTTCGTGCGAACATTGATTGATTTACTCCTTGGATTACGGCCACTTTCTATGAAATTTGTGCGTTGAAATGTTTATTTTTACATTTTCCAACCAATTTATTTCGTTTATTTTATTATAAAGACCGATAGATTCTTTCACTGAATATGCTAAATACACTAATAAATGGGAAGGTATTGACTTGTTTATGCAATTCCTTCAGGTGGTAGCAATTATTTTTCAATTTCAAACAGAAAATAAAAAACTAAGTATTTTGACTAAATCTTCATGTAAATGCGTATTAACAAGTGTAATTAAGATTCAATTAAATAAAATGGTAATAACATTTATTGCAACAACAACCAGAAGAAAAATATAAACGGAATTCAGAGAAAAACACATATTTAATTACTGCAAAGCGTTTTAATTAAATTAACAATCATATTTATTGTAAGAAAGTCGCAACTAAAACTAAAATCGACTGTGAATCACAATTACAGTTCTTTCCATGCTTAAATTAACTATTTTTTAGATTGGATTTCCTTTCAGATAGACGATTTTATAGGATTTATTTAAGCGTTTATCCATTCTTCAATTCGTCGTCGTTCAAATTGGAATTAGTGTCATTTGAAAATAGAAATGCGCGTAGAGAAAACTGGCAGCATAATAACACACTAAACCTAATATTCGTAGTTTCTCTGCATACGAAACTGCATGTAAATGAAATGAGCACAAGCCGTGTTAACGAACAAAATATTGACAGTTTCGCTAAGAGCAGACACGTTCCCTTGTTTTTGCAACTTCGAAACAATGCGCAATTAATCTGACATTGGTTGCTTGATGTAAAATTTGCAGACGTGGTAAATAAGAGTCCTGAAATAAACGTTTGTTTTTTTGGAGAAGTTCGAATACCGAAATAACTTCTTTCTCCGGATTCATTACTAAATCTAAATTATTATATAAATGATATTAAACGTATTGTAATAACGTTATTACAAAAGTTGTAATTTCGTTTCATATTATTTCGCTCTAATGAGAGAGTTCACTTTCTACTTTCAATTAAAACGGTTTACTCGTCGGACAGTTATGTCATTTCCGAAGTTTTTAAACCGTAAAGTGAGGAAATGGAAGCAATGGTTTCAGTAGATTTTAGCACACAGGAATTAGTTTATTCACATTTTTTTTATCATCTATTATATATATATAGCATATTCCGCACTGTGTGAAACCACAATAATTATATATTTATGTTGAAAATTTTAAACCGGATTAAACTAAACCCGGACTGATTGAAGCAGCACTTTCTGAGCTATCGCTTAATGCAGTTTATCCAAAATATGTATGATTATTATCGTTTTATATAATTACATAATCAAGTTATTGCAAACAGTTATCAATATACAGTGGTACCTCGATATACGAGTTTAATTCGTTCCGTAACATTGCTCGTATCTCAAAGCAGTGTTTTACAAATGTACAAAAAGTAGAAAACACGAACCCAACTTATCAGAAATGCTTCAAAGATGAGAGAAACAAGCACACAGACTGAGGTCTAGTCTGAGGTGGGAGAAACTGTTGGTGTCGTGTGTAGTGTGCGATTCCTCGTATCTCAAATCTTGCTCTCATCTCAAAGAAAAATATCGCTCGTATCTCAATACACTCGTATATTAGGGCACTCGTATATCGAGGTACCACTGTATAAGAATATAATAAGAGTTTTTGAATTTTTCTAAGATTTGTGTAATAACTTAATCAATTTGCAGGAAACAGAAACCTGTAATAAACAAATGCAATGTGAATTTATGCACTTACTACTGAAATAAGAATATGTTTATGTTTCAATTAGTTTAGGTGACGAAAACTGTATGTTTTTTTCTGTATTGATTTATGAATTGATGTCAATTATAGAATAAATCGTTTGTTAGTAAAGAAATGGGTAAAATGCCAACTGTTGGAGCAATTACCTCCAGAAATATACGTACGGATATTGCATTAACCGATGCTGACACTTTTAGTTCGCACGAATTTGTTACGAACGGGAAACAAGGTCATCTAAGTCATATTTGTGTACAAATGTGTTCAAGAAAATTTGATTCATAATTTAAATATCGTACTTTGTTAACATTTCATGGATGAACGATATAAATTTGTAGATAAATAAACAAACAGATTTGATTTAAAGATCGTTTCTATTTATTAAACGATATTTCAAGCAATTATAACTTATAATAATGTTCGAAATTTATAGTTGAAAATATACGTTTTTATAGCTTCTTTTTCAATATTTAACACGACTTTTACAAAAATCTCTATTTCATAATCGTAATGTGAAATTTCATTAACTAAATAAGTCCAATTAAGTTAAAATTGTTTGTGTAATGATTGCAAAACAGCAATATTTATGTATATTTAAAAAAATGTATAAAAATTATGTATTTTTTTAAGTATTTACATGACATTGAAAATACGACGTTTTTCCTTCTCAAAACCTGTTTTATTTTGAATGTTTACTGATTCACGTAATTAATTTCGTCAAATTTGAAATCGTGTGGAAAGGATTGACGTAAATCTGTTTGTTAATTGAATATTATTCGGATCTTTCCCGGAATTTCAATGTTTTTTTCCATTCTAAGAAGTTGATTTTAGTAAGAGAATGTGTATAATATTGATTTTGAAACGATTTTAGTTACAGTTTTAATTTGAAGATAAATTCCACTTTTCACTAATTCATTGATCCTATGAAGTATGTCACGTTTGTGATATGTGTTGTGAAGATATACTACAGAAATGATCGTGTGAAGTATGATCTTCACACTAATTCATTGAATTTTGTAAATTTGCATTTCTTGCAGTTTATTGTAGCTTAAAAATACAGTTACTTTATGTTACATAATTATATAAAGTAACTAATATGTTTGGTATTGATTTTGAAATTTAACAAAATTACATATAGAAAATTATGTATGTATATAATTATGTAAACACAAGCGTAATTATTTGCTAAAATTTAGAGAGAAAAAAAGTAGAAATCTAAAGAGTTTCACTTCATTTAAATGCACATTAACAAGTAATCAAATCAATTTCGAGAAGTAATTAAGTAAGTCATTAAAATAATTTCTAAATTAATTATATTTTTAAATAAATTTCCTTTTTCTTATAACATTAGATATGTTAAAAATGATAGTAAATTCAAAGGCATTTCGATGAAATTCTACCCATTTTTGATATCACTTCCTTTCAAATTACATTTTCAATAAGTGTATTCTTAAAAATATTATAATTTTAACTTTCCAAATTTACTGAAATCAAATATTCTTCAGTAAACATCAAATTTTGTGTACGCGAATTTTATGAAAATTCACTATTTTTGAAAAGGAAGTTCCTGTAATATTGTGTTTGCAAGTTGTAATATTTTGTGTTATATTTTAAGAAGTAATTCGTTAAAATAATTATTAAGCAATATTTAGGAGTTTAGATTCTGTAATGTCACATAAATAATGTTTTAATTTAAATAAGTTTATTTGAAAATGTTTGCTTTGCAAATACAACTATTTCATTAATTGTTCTTTATTAAACATGAGTTTTATACACGTGAATTTGGTAAGTACACCTTGCTATACGGCCGCTCTTTATACGGCATTTCGCTAAAACGGCTCTCTTCTATTAAGGCACGTTTTCGATTTACGGCCTAAAATGTTTCGCTATAGCGGCAACAAAAACTTTTTCGATGTCGATATATCTACATGTTGCCAATCTTGCGCAAGCGTAATAATTGATTCCTTATACGGCTTTTCGCTTTGCGGCCAAGTTTGGTAGAACGCTCTAGGCCGTAAAGCGAGGTATAGGTGTACTTAAAAAAGCTTCTGTTTATATAAAAAAGTGAATTAGTAGATTAGTTTATTAATATTTGAAATGCACAAATCTTGTAAGATTAGGTCGAAAATCTGTCAAATTCTTGCTGTTGTCGGAAAAATAATTATTACGTTTGGCGCTAATGGGTGATTCTCGGCGCTTTCCAAGAAAATAAATGAACGAGCATTTAGCACTTTACGGAATGAAAGCCCATTGATCATGAAATATGTGTGTGAGAGTTCGCAATAGTTTTGATTGACGGACGGCCGTTCCGTTGCCAATTGGAATGTTGACGATTGCGTAAAGATTGTGCAGACACATCGGAAACAACTAGGAGGTTCTTATAAATAGCCGAAGATGCAGTTGACTGCACGCTGTTGTCTTCTGAAGACCTATTTTAATATAGTTTTGGCAGAGTGCAGCATCCTGCTGGTGGACCGAATAATAATCTGCATAGTAGAAGAGAAGCGTAGGTGCTCTTGCATATCCCGTTGTAATTATTTACTCGTTTATTTGTATGTTGTGAATGTGTGTGTCTGTAACGGGGGATTGAAGGAGGGGACCTCTTCGCCGTCGTCGGTCTATGTGTATACCACGGGAAGGGGAGCTGCGGAAGAGGGGGCGGCGTTCGTGTGGACCAGAATTGGTAGAATAATGCGTTTCGTAGTCGAATTTGATTCATTCATTCATCGGACGCAGTTGCTCGTATAATTCTTTCCGTTTTCGATTAACACCGGACATTCGGGATCTGCTGCTGTGATCTGTGATTGCGCCGCATCAAGTCTGAAGACTATTAAGGACGGACGGACAGAAATAGAGATATAGTACGTGCATTGTCCAGACATCGTCATGTCCCTCTGGATGAACTACATCAAAATCGGGTACTCCGAGAGGAAGTACAAAAAGATGCAGCGATATTCATCATACGTAGTGAGTGACAATCAAGTTTCCTTTTCTCTCTCTCTATCTCCCAAAATTAACTTAATCCAATCGCATCCCATACATCACACTTATATAACAATTATTTTTAAAGTGGTTTCACGCAAAAAAAAATAGTTGCGATCCAATTCTGTCGCAGATAATAATAGTAATCAGCCGTACAGGTTTTTAATAGATTGACAAAACATGCATGTTACACGCTCACGCACACTTTATACTCGGAAATTAAGACATTTTATTGGTCTTACAACAATTATCTCCATAACAACCAAACAACTATAATAGAAAAATTTGTTTTACAGTTGTTAGTAATTGATGTTAGACGGAAATTTATGAAACCAAATGAACTTTTTAATCAAATCGTCTCTTTACTTAGTGCATCAAAACTTGTTTCAAAAAAAAGCTTCAAATTTAAGAAATAATTGAAGAAATTTGTTAGTTATATCCATAACAACGAAGCAAATAAAGTAAAAAGTGAAAGGTTACATATTAAATGTACATTCTTCATACGGTTAATACAGTTAATTTGTTAATTAATGGTGATAATAATTGAATTTGTAGCTCTGTTAATATGTATATTTCATAAATACTCACTTGAAACTTTGATTTAAAGTTATATAAGTTCAAAAATAGTAATACCAAATATCTTTGCAAAATGATGACCGGAAAACTAAGAACTTTGACAAAAGAGAATATGTGGTTTATTAGCAGTTAGTTTATGGTTTTTATTGCGATTATCGACGAAAATAATGTTTTGTTTTTGATCCTGTAATGTATTTTGAACCTGTTTTGTTTGTTTCACTTTAAAGATTGTTTTCTTATAGACCAAATATCAATTATGACGAAAATATATACTTGTTACAGGAAATGCACTAAAATCTACAAAAAAAAAAACGTATATTTGTTAACGAAAAATGACCGAAAAGTTACCACATTCCTATTTTGAAAAAAGTGGTTTTTGATATATAATAATCTTATTAAAAAAAAAACATTGATAAAATGCCATAACTATATGTTTATACTATATAGTTTATTAATAGAAGGAATGAAGTTACATAAAATAATTAATAACAATAAAGATTTTCGTATTGGTTTACTAAAATTAACTAATGTTTTGCTAATAATTTACTAAATTTTGTGTACGCAATATACGGATGTTATTCCATTCGTTCCACACGTTTTTTTTTTGTAATAGTAGTATAATTAGATTTAGTAAGCAATTATCTAGCCTGGTTTCAGTGGATGCAATAACAGTTGGAGTGAATAGCAAAATTATCGTAACTACGCAACTCGTATTTCAAATGAAATGAACCTTGTTTCTGCCTTTGAGAATAAGAAAATTTGCTTAAAATTGAAGATATATCGAGTAATTGAGTAATTTCGGGCATATAATTTGCAGTAAATGCATTTGTCCTTAATGTCTACATTGCAACGTAAACAAAAATTTAATTTAAGCATCAATCAAAGTCACCATAATATTTGTGAAATTGAATTCAAATGATAAACAAAAATATGCTTTCGAATCGAAGGCTTTTTATTGCTTCCCAGAATAACTTATTAATAACTTTCATAAATAAGTCAATAGATTTCAATTGTATGTGCTTATTTTCTTTCAGACTTATTCTGTATTATATAAACAAACTAAATGCAATAAAACTGAAGAAAAGAAAAGGGCTATTGACCATAGGTCTTTCTTTTCAATTTGCACTTATCAATCAAGTTTTATTAAAATACTTTAGGACATACTTTTCGAATTTGAAGAATCTACTTTTCTTAATCTAAAGTTTTATGAAATCGCTTCAATGTATGGAAAACAATTGATTAATTAATGATTTATGAATCGAAATCATTCAATTTTTATCGGAAAAGGAAAATAACTTAATTTATGAATAATCAAGATTGATGAACAACGTTCTCTACTTTAAATTCGATCATCAAATGAATGATGCATCACTTTATGTAATGTGTTAATGAGTTTATGTGTTAAAGACACACTCAAGTTATTGATTTATTTATTTTTCGATAAACCAATTGACATTAACGAAAATGTAAATACGTTCTTCGTCTATTTTATTATAGTTTTTTGGAATTTCCAATGCAACTTAGACGTTAATTATTTGAAGGAAAGAAAAACAACAAAAAAAAGAAACGTCATATTTTGTTTTGTGAATCGCCAATATTGCAATATATGCCTCGTATTAATAGAAGGAAACTTCTAAGTGGGTCGCCATCTGTGTTTCTGCATGTATCATTTATTCGTTTCGCTATTATTTTAGATAATTGGGTTATTTTGAAGATGAGAATAGTCTTGGGTCTGCCCAATAAAATCTGACTTAGGTCACGTTGTTTTTGTGACGTTGTTACCAAGGTTATAACGTGGCTGTCATCTTGACGTTACGTTTGAATTTGTTTTTTATATAATATAAAATTTTGCTTCGTTTTGTTCGAATTGAACTTTCTAATATTATATGTATATAGCTTTTGTAATATGTATAGAATCAATGGTGTTTCTGCTCCAGTAATTACGATTATGTTAACAAAAAAACACCGTAACTTTTATGTTCTTTTTTTATCAACATAAAATAAATGCAGGAATTTTCAACTACTGTTAATGTTGAAATGTCAAACTATTACTTGGAAATGCACGGAAGAAGATCGTCAATTCTCTTCTCTTTTTTATTAGGATTAGTTGAGGATTAATTGTGTTCCTGGCAATAATTCAGATCCTGACGTTTCCTGTTGCGGAGGAAGAAGAAAACGGCGCTGCTTTCAAAATAAATAGGATTAAAACGCGTATTTCGGGAAAAAATCGCTCTAAAATTAGTTCGGTGAACGTGCACATCGTACTCGTGAAGAGAAAGGGAGAGAGAGAGAAAAATAGGATAAAACAACTTAAACTAAAACAATATTGTTGAAGGAATGTCCCGATTGTTGTCCGTTCGAGCGGCGTGGGACCGCACTATTTATAGTTGTCTCGAAAATGAATCACGCGCATTCCTAAATGTTTAAAGCTGACCACACACCACCCCGACTCTTGTGCACACAAGTACATAAATAATACCAACTTAAATTACCTGCGCAATAATGCTAGATGATGTAAATAATGGTTGTTATGGAAACCGATGACATTGACGTAAATTTTGTTGCTTCTCTAACTGCAAGTAATTTGACGAGTTGTCACATATTACGCGTTACTTATACTTCATTTCCAATTAGTTGTATAAATAAGAATAACGAGAGTTTCTTAAATTTTAACTTTTAGTTACTTATGTAATTACTTGATGATGTATTACATACTTATCATCACTTTAATTTTAGTTACTTTTGTAATTACAATTAACGAGTTGTTGCATATTAAGAGATAGTTATACTTCAATTCCAGTTACTTGTGTAATTGGAAATAACTTGACAAGTACATATTTAACAGTTCTTAAACTTGAATTTTGGTTACTTATGCAATTAGATAGTACACCCATACCTCGCTTTAAGGCCTAAATACGTTCCACGAAACTTGGCCGCAAAGCGAAAAGCCGTATAAGGAATCAATTATTATCGACATAGAAAAACAGTTTTTTGCCGTTATAGCGAAACATTTTAGGCCGTAAATCGAAAAAGTGCCTTAATTGAAGAGGGCCGTTATAGCGAAATGCCGTATAAAGCATTATGCCGTATAGTGTAATTCTAGTTACTATTGTAATTACAAATAATTTCACTAGTTGTTACATATTAAGAGTTAGTTATACTGCAATTACAGTTACTTGTGTACCTAAAAAGAACTTTACATGTACATATTTAGTTACTTTTGTAATTGTAAGTAACTTGGCGAGTTGTTAAATTTTAAGTGTTAGTTATAATTCAATTCCAGTTACTTGTGTAATTCAAAATATCTAGACAAGTTGTTACAGATTTAGCGATACTTAAACTTTAATTTTAGTTGTTCAATTACAAATTATTTCACTAGTTATTACAAATTTATGGTTACTTATATTCTAATTCTAGTTACTGTTGTAATTACAAGTAACTTGACGAGCTATTATTACATATCAAACGTTACTTGGAAAGTTTTATATTGGAAATATTTTCTCAAATGTAAAACGCTCCATGAACAATTTAAAGAATGAAATTGGTTTATGCAAATGCTGTTGTTTTCTATTAACATACAAATCGTAGGATTGGAATTTTTATTGCAGTTTTATGTACTTCCTATTTACTATTTAGCACAGTTCAATCATTAAAAATACTTTTCAGTTCAACCATTTTGATATTATACACATCAAAATCGAAATTTCATTAACATTTTCTCGAATTATTTAAAAAATAATTAATGATTTTAGTTCAATTTTTATACAATTCACTTCTGAAATCAGTTTACCTAGTATTAATTCAATAATAATCAAATTTAATAGATACAAATCGTAGGATTTCTACTGAAATACTGCTATAAATTAAGAATGATCTGTCTAAAACAAGCAGTAACATCGTCTCCGTCGGGTTGTGAAATGTGATTTCCTGCTGCATGCATGTTATCGTTTCATGTGTGATAAATCTCGTTGAACGTTGCAACACTCAAGTTGTTAATTCGTTCTGATTCTCTTACCATGTTAACGTTTCTTCATAGTTTTATACGCATTTGTTTGATGTAAGCAGTTTCATTCTGTGTTGTTGTTGTCGTTGTTTGTAATCAGTTTACAAAACTGTTCTTGTTCGAAACAAAATAATAAATATAAAAATCTAGGCCACGTTGGAATAATTACTATTATTATCATCATCAACGTGAATGGAATTCATGCAGTCGACCGAAACGTTGCCACATTCTTTACAAAGAAATACATTTTAAAAAAACTGTTTTTTTTATGAAAAAAAAAAGTATACAATATTAGGAAACATGACTATATTTATTAGTTTTGTATACTTATATAATAGAAAGAATGAAATTAGATGAATGAATTGCTAAAAGTATAGTGAAAAGATTTTGGTGCTTGTTAAACTAAAAGTTTTGCTGATAAATTATAAAATGTTCTGTATGCAATATACGGATGTTTTTGCATTCGCTCAACACTTTTTCGTTTGAAATTGGAGTATTATTAGATTTAGTAAGCAATTATCTTGCCTGGTTTCAGTAAATACAATAACAGTAGGAGTGAATAACAAAATTGTCGTAAATACGCAGATCTTGTTACAATGATTCGATACGCTCCAAGTGAAACTTAATCCAAGCATAAACTTTTTTTCTGTCTTTGAAAAACTGATTTGAATATCAATTAATAAAATAGTTTTTAAATATCTCAAATTTGTGATTCTGCTCAAATATTCACTGATTCTATGTAGTTATTACTTTAATATCCACCTTCAATATCTATTATAAATATATTCGTCTTAAAGTAATTAACTGAAACGTGAAAACACGTCTTTTTCGATTAATTTCTCAAATTTTTGATGCTTATTTCGCATAATTACTGATAATTCATTACATTTTATGCAGGTTTTCTTCAATGTCTACCTAACACATAAAATATATCCGTTTTTGAGGGATTACGTAATAGCAGAAAACATGCCTTTTGCGGGACTTTAAATTAATTTCTTCAAATTTTGATATGTTTACAGGGAAATTGTTAATACTATTTACTTAAATGAACTATAAGTAAGTTTGCAATGAGCTAGTTTCTTAGATATCTACATTGTACATTTATTACTTTTCCAGTAATTAAGTAAAATGTGACGGTGTTCCTATTTTCCACAACACGTCAATGAGAAATCGACAATATTTATTCAAGCATTAACGTGTTTTGGATTTTGCTTGAATCTTGGCAAATGCATTAATGTTTACCAATGTTATCTGTTTATATTATTTGCAAATGTTGTTCAAATTGAAACTGTGAACTTGAATGTAAATTTGACGAAATTTATCGTTGTTCTAGGCTCGACCGGAATCTGAAGAAGCAGAATCTCCAAGACCTTTATCTGAAACCAGCGACATCAGCGTTGAAGCAGGCACGGCTCTGACGAAGAGGAGAAACCGCGCGGACAAGCTTCGGCCGTTGACCAGGTACCTTCCGATCAGAAGTTCCGAGCTCGATTTGAAGCAGCACATCGAATCTGCAGGTACTTGAAATCGCTAATTGCAGCCCTTATATTGGTTACTTAATAATTATCGTCGTCATGCAGGTCACCAGGTGAATTTGTGCCCGCACATCATCATGAACACGACGAGCTGCAGGGGTTTCCTGCACAAGAGAGGATCCAAGTTGAACGGCTGGTCACGCAGATGGTTCGTCTTCGACAGGATCCATCGGACGTTGGCTTACTACGCCGATAAAAACGAGAAGAAGGTCAGAGGTGGTGCATACTTTCAGGTAATCTATACTCTTGCGTTTTGCGATTTCGTAGATGTAACGCTCGTTCTTCATTTTACCAGGCCATCGAGGAGGTGTATTTGGATCACGCAAATACGGTGAAGTCACCGAATCCGCACTTAACGTTCGTCGTGAAGACGCACGAGAGGTACTACTATTTGATGGCGCCGTCGCCGGAAGCTATGAGGATATGGATAGACGTGATATTCACAGGCGCCGAAGGGTATCAGGAATTCGATCACGGAACCTAAGCGAAACAACTATTAAAAGACAAGAGACGAGCCGATATTTATTAATATTCTTATCATCTTAATTATTATTTCTGTTTGATTTTCTATGCTGAAGCGAAACACCTTTCGTTTTTAGGCTCCAAAAAAGAAATATTACATTGATTTTCGAGTTACCAAAATTCTATTCGATCAGTTTCCGTGCAAAGAAAACCCAAGAGAGACAAACTGTTGAAGTTGATGCAGCTGGTTTACATTGTATGATTTAGTTCTTGTATGTATTTGTTTTTGGTATTTAATGTAATCGTGCTAATTGCGTATGAGATGAGAGTGCCTTTTACTGGGAAGACTGTATTTCATATTCGTAAACTATATAATTGATTTATATAAATATATATATATACTATATACACAAACACACGTAAATAATTAATATTATTAGTTACTATTTAGTGCATATTATATAATATCGTAATATTTATTTTCTAAGACTGTTTATACATTAAAATAATTTTTAAATTTACAACATTCGTGTTAATGTCTTGTCTCAACCTTCGTAGAGAACGGACGTGTTTACGTGAACGCTCCTGAGTTTTCTTTTCCCGAGAAGATAGGGCGGAAGGCCCTCAA